>JAGKPW010000190.1:0-63004 GCA_019926035.1 Melaleuca alternifolia
TTCTTGATGGACAGCTTGTGGGTGGACGAATCGCAGTCAGCGGGGTCCGCGACCATCGACGTGTCACCAAAGGAAAACCCTACCAGCGACGTGGCAGGCTTGTTTCCGTCCTGGCCGGAGGAGAAGGAAAGCTTCTCGTGGTTGTTGGAGGGTCAAGATTTCGGTGTTCATGACTTTGATGGGTTCGATTGCTTCGGTGGCGATGGCACGATGAACATACTCGATGGTTTAGACTTAGAGACGAGCGACAAGATATTTTAGAATGAAACATACTATCAGACTCCCTCTCTCTCTCTCTCTCTCTCTCTCTCTCTCTGCGCGTGTGCGTGTGTGAAAAGAATCGTGAAGATGTATCAATCAAGATAACCATCACCCTATACGTTCGTGCGTAGGATATATTCTCAGTTTAAGTGTCTCTTAGGGTAAACAGGTATAGTGTAGGTGGCCAAAATGGGTCGGCACGATCACTAGGAGGAGACAAGGATAGTGATGGGAAACCTCGCTAGTCACTCAAAGGTCTGGTCATTCGGTGGATCATGTACCAAGTCACGTCTTAATCTAAAGACAAAAATGACATGTAGGGATTATAAACATGCCACGTGGGACAGTGTATAGGAGGTCATGGTGGGGTCTTGGTTTATGTGAACCCCCTCTTTGTATATATTGCTCCGATGTGAACTGGATCAATAAGATAAAAACAAAAGAAGGCAATGACTTTTTGTTTACGTTATATTCTCCTGCTGTCATATTATTATTGATGAATGATCTTCTATCTTTTGTTTAATTGTCGCTTGTGTGGACTCATTGGGTCAAGGTCATTCTGTGAATAAGTTTTCACAAGTTAACAAAAACTTGATGATCCATGTCTTTTCTCAGAGACGATGAACAATGCATTGATTTTTTCCCTTGAATATCATACTTCCAAAGTGCTCTTTAAAAGCCAACGAGTTTTGGGGGAGAAATATTAGAGTTGGTAAATATTTTGAGGACCTTTATTTTTTATACCGGGTATGGCCACATGAGTTTAGAGAAGTTAAAGTATGAACCAATGACTTGAAAACCCTACGCATGAAATGATGAGGGTTCCGTTGGCGGAAGCAGCCAGGGGCGTGGGGATAGCGTGTCCAAAGCAAAATATGTTTTAGATTTATATTTAGTAAGTCCGTTTATTATGGGATGCAATGGGTTAGGATGGACTTAGGTTTTAGGCCCATTTATAAGTGCTATCTATTTTATTAATTGAGCCACCACAAAACATAGTGAAATCTTTGCAGAACGTAGTCTTATTCTGGGTAAACCTGATTAAACCTTTGCGCAATCTTATTTTTTCTTATGTGATCTTTTTTATTCAATTTACGATACAACCCATCAAGAAACAAGAAAGCCTTATAATTTTTGTAATAGTCGGGGCAAGGGAGATTGACTATTTAGATCCAAACATTCAAAAAGTAAATAATTACAGACTTTCAAATTTCATATATTGCAAGCTTACATCTAATGGACATGGTTAAGATTAATGATAAGAGGATATAGATCAAACTAGCTACAAGAACACAATTTTTGTTAAATTTCTTGTTCGTTCTCGTAAACTTCTACTTCCTGTTATATACACACACACTTTAGTAATATTTAAACTATCAAATGGAACCTGAGAATGCATTGAAGTCGTATAAAATACTCTAAGATAAAGTAAGATATCAGATCCTTGGATGGTAAATGTGGATATATATAATTTTATCAATTGTCAAGCACACTTTAAGATAATTTACCCAAAAAGAAGAAGAAAAGAAAATGGATGGTGGCACCAACCATCACAAGCAGCATTTGCAATAGCTTGTCATTCTCGTTCTTTTTAAGTTCTTTTTCTTATTTAATTTGGGTCCATCCCACCCTTTGTTCTGAATTTCTTATTCATCATAATATATCCAGTCCGTATGATGTCCCCAGACATTGTAAATGGTGTAGCACATTATCTTGTCCGACCTCAAATTCAAACTACCAAACTCAGAGTATGAGATAGAAGACATAATCATCCAATCGTTTTGACATATTGATACTTACTCATGACCTGCATGGGCTTCAACATCAATAGAATACACTTTTGCCTTTGATACGCCATTTGGGGCTAAGTACGTGCCTTCATCAACTCCATACGGAAATCGCAAACGTACGGAACCAATAATTTGTGACTTTAGTGGATCCGCAAGAATCGCAAGTCTCCCAACTAAGAGATACGATCCTCCATCTTTATGTTATCTTGGAGAGTATTCTACGTGGCTTGCTCATACGATAACTAAAAAGATAGCCAACAACATAGCCAACAACCAACCAACCACTTTCAAATTAAAGTACATTTGAGACCATATGACCAATGACACAATCGTCACTCGTTTCCCTTTACCTTACTATGCTAAAAGACATATATGATAAGAAAATGTCAGTGCGAGATTAAAATGGACGAAAAGAGAACAGTGAGAGAGCGAGACCCTATCAAATGGCCTATATTTGAGCATTTACTGGTAGAAATGTCTCTGACATGAATCAATGTGCACTCGCGGCAGTAGAGAAGGCTCAGATATATTAAACTAAGTAATTTAATTGCGTCGTAATGATGAGCAAGTGATGAAAACCCTAAAAAGTGCGCACAACCTCCACTAATGTCGCTCGAATGAACTTGTCTCCTTGTCATCATTTTAGGGATCTTCCGGAATCATCGCAGTCTTGTTCAAGTTATGGCCTTTTGTTCTTTAGTGCTTCCTATAATAAGAGTTCCATTAGCACCAGCTTGGGCACACTTCCCTCAAACTCAAAGATAAAGAGGAAAGAAAGTCTGTCGACACCCTATCATCATCGGGCATGAAATCTTCTTAACAAGTACCCTTACCAAGGTATCATTTTTTCTCTTGAAAAAATTAAACAAATGACTCATAAATTTTAACTAAACTGATGTGATTTTTGAATATTTAATTTGTTAAATGTGCTCCTTGATCTTTAGCTTAATATTTGATGTTTTTTTCTAAATATTTAATTTATTCAACATGATCCCTTTACTTTAACTACATATGCAATATAGTCCATGAGATATATGAAAATATTCAATGTTGTCTTTCCATTAAATATTAAGAATTTTATATAGCTCAAAAATCATATTGAACAAGTTAAAAGTTTAGGGACCCCATGACATACTAAGTTAAAGTTCATGGACTACATTCAATAAATTAAAAGTTTATGAACCACATTATATATTGGGCCAAATTTCAGGCACCATACGTGTCATATTCCCATTTTCTTTCCAACAAGAGAAGTAATATTTTTCTCATTTGTTAGCATGTTGTTCTACAGTAATAGTCGAGCTAATTAAAAAAAATATGAAATATATGCATATCTCAATTTTTGATAGTTGCAGGTTAATGCATTTTTATTCATCTTCAATGTCTTGCAAAAATGCACAAGGGGGGTGTTGGTAATGAGCTTAAAGATATATCACTATTAGAATGATAAAACTTGCTTTTATCAAACATGTATTTATTTGCCTCTCAAGTTCATGTGAAGTGGCAATTTTCTCAGGCCATTGTGTTAGAATATCTAAATATTATATCATGCCTTTATTTAATAATTTAAGTTTTAGAACATTTAGTAATTTTGCATGGTAAAGTAGGAGAACAGGAGATGAACTTCGCATCAGATATAAGTTAACTGAAGCTTTAATAATTATAAAATCAAATGTCCTATTTTCTTTTAGTCAAAGGTATGAAGCAACGAGTAATCTTAGGAACATCATTATGCAATTGATTCAACCTTTTACTGTCACCACTAAGAGTATTGAAACACAGTATATAGTCAAGAAGGTCATTATTAATTTTATCACCATACCTCAAATGAGAAATCTAAATAATTTACAAAACACTCAATTTTAGAAATCAATTGTCTTATAAGATATAAGAAAAATAAACTCCAATATCTAAAGGAAAATCTGTTGTCCAAAAAGATAGAACAAAGTCTTCTTGAACCTAAGATTATAAATAAAATTGCATGCCTTCAGAAACTCAAAAAACAAAGTATATGTTCTCCTCTTCCTAATGCATTTTGTGAGAGGAAAAAACATATTGTTGATTTATCATATGAGCCTGAATTTTCTGAAAAACAAATCTTTATCAAAGCCAGACTTATTCAAATGAATCAAGAGGTTTTACAAGATTGTGAAAAAGAAATCTAGGATCTATTAGATAAAATACTTATCAGAAAATGTCAATCACCTTGCAGTTGCTCTGCCTTTTACTACAATAAAAAATTGGAATTAGAAAGACGAGTGCCTAAATTACTAACCAATTAGAAACCATCAAACAAGTATTAAAATGGACAAGATACCTAATTCCTTACAAAGAAAATCTATCGGATGGACTTTACCATTCAAAATTGTTCTCAAAATTTGATATGAAAAAAATACAAATCAACGAAAAGCTAAAATACAAAATATCATCCACAGTTACATTCAGTCAATATGAATGAAATACTATGCCATATGGACTCCAAAATGCTCAGTCTAAATTCCAAAGAATTATAAACGACACCTCCAAAATGTTATATTTACCATTGACCATCGTATCTGGATTCAAGTTCAACACAGACATCAAGTGAGCAATGCTGGATGTTTGATAACTTACAATGGTTTCAGCATATGCTTGCTTCCGTGATATGCAGTAGCATGTCATGCTCCTAAGAAAGTTCCATTGAGTATTTGACATCTTACATGTTTCCAATTTTACAAATTAATGTTAGCATTTGATAGTTTTGATTCAATGGTGTCGATACTACTTAAAATCTCCATGAATATTATTCATAAAGTCAATATTACTTAAAATCTCAAAGATATTATCAATAGAAATAAGAAAATAGAGTCCAG
The DNA here is from genome assembly GCA_019926035.1 of Melaleuca alternifolia. Classification (NCBI taxonomy): domain Eukaryota; kingdom Viridiplantae; phylum Streptophyta; class Magnoliopsida; order Myrtales; family Myrtaceae; genus Melaleuca; species Melaleuca alternifolia. Next base: position 4,904 of record JAGKPW010000190.1, read on the forward strand.
ACCTATTAACATTAATGACCTTAGCAATGGAACTAACCATAAAAAACTAGAAATTCAGACCCTTAAGGCTATCCGAATTCAAATGCAAAAGGATATCTTAGGAATGAAACCCGGCATAAAAAAGAAGAAGAAGAAGAGATAGATGAACTCAACGACTCAGATCCATATTTCTGAATGATTTTATCAGACATAACTTCTACAAAATAAATAATAGAGATAACACTTTCAAGATGAAAAAGAAATGCATAAAAATTGAAAATTTCGACCCATGAGATGTTGAGGCAAAATGGGTGTCGAATAGTTTAAGTCCGCTTTTGATTGGAGAAGGTAGTACTTCAATTACTGGACCAAAGTATTCCCACAAATGTTGGAACCAGTTAAGTAATTGTTCTACAAGGAAGTTTGATTTGAAGTAGAAAAGCCAGATTTGACGGTCACTGTTATTTTGGCCGTAGAAAGCATTTCACCACCATACTTGTTGGTAATCCTAGTAAGTTAAGATAGATATGTTTTGTCCTGTAGTAGCATTTCGGGAGATAGTACGTTCACACCTAATTTCTAATCTGATTGGCTTCTCTCAACATCCACTAGTCCTTTCCAAGCGACAGAATTTCAGTAGGTAATGAACATTTCTTTATATTAAGATCTGCATTTTCGTCTTGATGCGAAATGCCACAAGGGAAGTGGAACACTTTTGATTAGACATTAAATTCAACAGCACGTTTTTTTCCTTAATTCTTTTCCGTTGATAATGAAGGAAAAGACTGGCATTACATTGTTCGCCAGATTCCATGGTAGGAGGGTGTAAAGAGACCGAAAGCGAACTGTGAATTGTAGGTAATGCGTATGAATTTGTGACGTACAAGGTTTGAGCATTGATGTAAAAGTCATTTCCTATCAAATCTGACTTAAGTTGCATCATCATATCATTTACTGAAATCAATGACGTCCTTATGAAATTATGATATGATCGGGATGTAATTTTTCACGACACATTAAAAGCATGTATGTATACAATCGGCCTCACAGAGCAAGTACTTCAGAAACTGCTCTAACAATGCAAAACAGACAGGAGAACATGAAATCAAGCTCTAAATACATGCCCTAGAACGCTAAGGAATAAGGATCCTCAATCTCGGGCAAATATCTTCATCTTCACACAGTAATCTGGGCTTCCTCATAGCAAAAAATCGGACGTTTGAACTTAAACCGAGAATATCACTCTTTGATTTTTCTGAGCGCCACTCGGCTGCACCAAGTGAAACCGCATCTCTTTAGAGGACAAGCAATCAAAGAACAAGTGTTGCCCTGACTCAGGAGCAATTCCGCAGAATTCATGCATCTCCTATATATTTCCGCTTCTTCACTCCATCGAGGGTTGGCAATCCATTGAGAGAAGTAACCATGTCCAGAAGCTGTATTTAGACACGTTAGGACTGGAACATACCAGCTACCGGAACAATGATTCGAGCAATCAGATACATGTATGTATAATTTGGAATCCTCCACACCATCAAATGCTAGCAGACTCATGTTCGAAGAGTTCTCTTTATAGCAAAGTTACTTCACGGGGCTCCAAGTACACTCACCTTAGCATAGTCAGTAATACTCATATCGACATTCGTTTCTTTCGAGAAAAGTCCACCTCTAATATGGCTCTAGACTCCATAAGCTAGATGTTCATAAGAGAGGAAATGATTACACAGATATGGTCCTTACTGGACTAATTATGTAGTGGCTCGCCAAAATAATGTCTCATTACATCCACTGAAGCCCATCACCTCGTGATCATACCATCGATAATAGTCCGCGGTCGGGCCTGAATCAGCATTGGGTCTCTAAGATTCTACCCTAACGTAATCACATAGGTTGGCCCAGCTTGTACCATGATTCAACGTGCACTTCTTTTATTGTCAAGACAACTTGTTCTTGGCTATTCGGAGATGTGCCGAGATATTTTGCTTTTGTTTCTTTTTTCTTGTTGCTAATGAATGACAAACTGAAAACAAGTTGGAGAATCGGTGAGGCAAATTCGTAATGTGAGAAGCAGAGGCAAACTGACCGCGAAGTTCAGCAAGCCAAAAATAACAGTCTAGATGCACTTGAATGACAAATTGCTAACACATTTAGAGAATTAGTGAGAAGAGCTCACGACACCGAGAAATAGTGACTAAGTACACGCAAAGTTTATGGTAAAGTTGTCTAACAAATTCCGAACCTACTATACGGTAGCCAATTCAGTGCCAAACTTTTAATTGTATCAATTTAGTTCTAAACTTTTTAATTATGTCAATTTGGTCCCAAACCTTTAATGATTTGCCAATCTAATCATAAATGTTTTGATAATTTTTCAATTGTTTTGATGACCCTACTTAGCCAATTATTGCATAGTAAAGTCATGGATTAACCTTGGTCTCTAAACAAAACCTAATTAAATTGCTTATAGAGATTAGGAGCACTTGCATTAATGATAAGCCCACATTCTTGAATTCTAATTGGACCGTGTGAGGAGGTTATGAGCTTAATTGAACCAACTGGGTTAAGCCCATGAAGTGAGAGGAAATTTGGCCAAGCCTGTGGATTTTAGGGAGTCGAAAATTTGCATAACTACAATGCCACGGTGGTAAATATTAGTGCAAGTTTGAGGAGATAAAAGACTTTATCTTTTAAGAAAATTTCAAGGAAGGGATATCATGGCAGATATGTGGGTGAAAAGATTATGGAGTAATTAGCAATCCATGAGGGGCTTTAAAATATAAGGAAAGATGATATATGGCATAATACTCTAAAAAATCAACAACTTTAGATTCAGTTCCAATTTTGCACTATTTTTTTTTTTGTATCGTAAAAGACCTCTAACGTTAGATTTAGTCATGATATTACCCTAAACTTTTTGTTTTATAAAAAATCCAGCTTTAGATCTATTGATCCTTTTTTTTTCTTTTGTCTAGTAGAAAATCACCGATTTTTACTTGAACGCCAAATCTATTCACATCGACCCTCCCTCCAATCACCACCCTTCGTCATCTGATGTGTCATTACCATGTCATTGCTTTAGTTTTCTCCCAAACTTCAGACAAAAGAAGACATCTTTTGAAATGAATTTCAATATTAAAAAAATCTTCTTGGATCTGAAATTTTGGTAAAAACTAAAGTAGCTAAGGTTGGCTTTCTTCAATTAATTTCACTCTTAACTCTTAAGAGGCGGAGGGACTCGGCGAGTCCTTGTTCTCCTACCGCTCCCCCTTCTGTTTTTTTTTTTTTTTCGCTTCCTTCCCGTTCCTTTTTTTTTTCGCCTCCACCTTGTAGCTTCTGCTTTTTGCCTTTCCCTCTTTTCCGCTGACGCCCTCTGCTTTCTTCTTTGACTCTTTTTTTTCCCCTCTTTTGTCTTCTCTCTCTCTCTCTCTCTCTCAGCTCTTTCTTCTTTTTGGCCGAAACTGGCCGAAACTCCTCCTTTTCCTTCTTTTGCGCTGAAGAAAGCCTATTCACCTTTGACTTTTCTTGCCCCCTGCTCTTCTTTTCCTTCTTTTTCCTTTTTCTTTTCTATAATAATAATAATTATTTTTTCATTCATTTTTATTACTGTTATGTTGAAAGGCGCGTCTATGAATTAATTCTAATTTTCACAAATATTTTATAAGATCTCTTCATCCTATTCGGTTCATCCTAGTTTTCACAAATATATTATAAGGGATTATCCAGCCCTTATATGCGCTGGGATTATATGCACTGACTAGATATGATTAGTGTTCAATGGCCGAAAAATATTTTGGCTCGCAAGAATTACATGGATCGAATGGTCTCTCAAGTAGAACTAGGAAACGCCCGTAGCTGCTCTGGTGCATGTGAGCCTATTCCGCAACAGGCTTTAATGTTGACCCACATATAAGGATTGAGGCGTACTGGGCTTGTATGCACTGGGCAAATCCAATGATATTTCTTGAAAGTAGCATACGCGCGGCAAGACACGAAAGGTACACATCTATAAAGAAATAATGCACAGGGGATATGATAACCTCCTTATTTTTACATCCACCCAGTTATTAATCTTGTCATTGACCTGTAGTATTCTTTGGAAGCAAAAGTGGTCGGTAAGGCCTTACAATGTTGGCGTGAAGCCAAGGAGTTGGGATTCGAATCTCGTTGTCTGAGCGAAATGATGCCCGTTCTTCAATTTCATTTGGCCGCAAACAAACTAATCGAGCATAAGAGGATCTTCGTTTTCTCTTTGCATTTGATTCTTATCATGCAACAAAGTGACAACTTCGATGCGTCGGCTTTCTCGTGACGAATCTCTGAAGATGATTCGTCTACTGGACCAACCAGATTGTGACGGATCTTTTGATTTATATTAGATTAGATAGTATTATGGGAATCTAACTTAGAAGATGATATGAGGAGTCCAAGACGAAAAAAGTACGAGGAATCGTTTTGAGTATCTTAGGATATGAATGATAACCTTTTATTTAAGAAATAAATTTCTGGTAACCAAGATAAGTTTTTGAATAAAAAGTTGTATTTGATAATGACGCAAAATTTGTGTTATTAAATAAACTTTATTTGATAATGACACAAAATTAATGTTTCTATCACCGCCATTGGCGAGGAATAGACAATGACAGCGGGCAGTGGCTGTGGTGAGAGGCGGCAACCAATGGCCAATGGTGGTAAAGGGTGATGGCCAGCGACCGACAATAGTGATAGGTGGCGGCCGATGACTAGCAAGGGGTGGCGACAGCGAGTGATGGTTGACGGGGATAGTTGGCTAGTGGTGGTCGGTGGCCACTCTTGCTGGCAAAGGTGGGTGGTGACTAGCGGCAGTTGGCGATCGGCGGTCGATGGTGGATGCATGTGGTAATAAGCAATCGGGGGCGACTAATGGCAGCGATAAGTGGTGGCTGGCGAGGGGCAGCGGCAGGTGAACTTGGTGGCTAGTAGCAAGTGGTGGGTGGTGGCCAGTGGCTAGTAGCAAGTGGCGGGTGAGAAGAGGCGGCGCCATCGGTTGGTAAGGAGCGGCCCCTGGTGGTTGGTGATTGATGGTGGAGACAAGGGGTGTCCGGTGACGCTTGGTGACTAGTGGCTGATGGCGGTGGCAGGCAATGACTGGTGAGGGGCGACGGCTGACGGTGAGGGCTGGCGATTGGCGGAGAGTCAAAGAGAATGTGAAAAAAGACAAAATGAAGACAAGAGAGAAAGATATCTCCGCTTTTATTCCAAACATAGAGAATTTACTTTTCATTTATGTTTTAAACCATTTTTCAATTAAAAATTTATTTCAAAAATAGGAAAAAAATGAAATTATTATGACTAATGGATTTTTGTTCAAACCTATTTGGAAGAATAGAAAAATAATTGCGATACAAAATAAAATGATTATCATTGGTGCCCTCGATGTGCGGTTTCGTAATCCTCCCACGCTTGAAAATGTTCTGCTGGCAAGAGTACAACAAAAAAGTTGGGTGGACCGGATCGTATAGCCCCATGCAAAACGCATCTCTCCATCTCTACTTAAATGGATATGAGCCCCGTCTCCGAACGCACTCGTAATTCATCATGTCCCTCACTGCATGCCATCCCCTCCTCCACATTCTCCAATCTTCTCTCACGGGGCACGATTTCTCGTTCCCACACTCACTTCTCCTTCTCTCCGGCATTTTGACGATCAGCTTTTGGGCATGGCGTCGTCTCGCCGAGAAGAAGAACTCGCCATCCCTGCCGCCGGGACCGACGGGCCTCCCCCTCGTCGGGAACCTGCCCTTCCTCGATCCAGAGCTCCACACCTACTTCACCGCCCTCGCAAGGACGTATGGCCCGGTCCTGAAGCTCCAGCTCGGCAAGAAGCTCGGCGTCGTCGTGACGTCGCCGGCCATTGCCCGTGAGGTGCTGAAGGACAACGACATCACGTTTGCCAACCGCGACGTGCCCGTTGCAGCCAGGGCCGCGACGTACGGTGGCTCTGACGTCGTGTGGACTCCGTACGGGCCCGAGTGGAGGATGCTCCGGAAGGTGTGCGTGCTCAGGTTGCTGAGCAACCACAAGCTGGACTCCGTCTACAAGCTCCGGCAGGGGGAGGTCCGAAAGACCGTCGAATACTTGCGGGTCCGGGCCGGGTCGCCGGTGAACGTTGGGGAACAGATGTTCCTGACGGTGCTCAACGTGATCACGAGCATGTTGTGGGGTGGGACAGTGCAGGGCGAGGAGAGAGAGCGCTTGGGTGCTGATTTCCGGCAGGTTGGTTAACTTATGATGACCGACGCAGATGGTTTCTCTCTTTTTCTTCCCATAAAAAATCAAGCGCATCACACCGTCCCTGCATAAACAAAGTCTTTACATACATAACGAGCGTCTTCATCTATTAATTCTACTGGACCCAAAATGATACATTGGAAAAATCTTTCGGGCTCGATGACGAATTCCTTGACTCGATGGATGGATCGAGGGAGGCACACAAGAGGAACGAAAACAAAGACTTGCTTTACTTGTATCAAACAAGAGTTACGGTTAAATATAACTTCCTTCAACAGAACCAATGTCGTTATATTAGTCGTGGATGTGGCTGTTTTTGAAAATTAAAAGTTTTTATTTTGATAACATACGTTAGGATTACTCTTTTCTTATTACCAAAAAGAAAAAAAAAAGAAAATATTAGACTTTCTCTTATACCAAATAAGAGGTGATGAGTTTAGCACTTTAGGATTGCGTTAGACTTATCCTCCGGACCAACCTATAATAGAACATGACTATGATTCTTCAAACTAGGCTGGATTGAGTTTATTATTAGTTGGTGCCACTGAAGTTCGCTGGGAAGTGCTCTTCGTGACTATTTGGGTTGGGCACAGTACATCAAGATTTACGATCGGTTATACTTCAATTTAATATTTCAAGAGTTATATAATTAATTGTAGATTTTCTCTTATGTAAATTTAATTTTTTTACTTCAGACTGGAAACTTTTTTTTTTGGTATTTGATTTTTGGCACGAGTGAATTTTAATAATTTCGATATTGGTCTTGAGATTTTCGTTTTGATTTTCCTTCCCCTTGATAGTTGGTATCGCATATCACCGATCTTCTTGGGAGACCAAACATTTCGGACTTTTATCCGGGGCTGGCCCGATTCGATTTGCAAGGGATAGAGAGGCAGATGAAGGGATTGTCCAAACAATTCGATGAAATTTTTGAGCAGATGATTGAGAAAAGATTGAAGATGGAGAGAGAAGGCGGAAACGGGTCCTCGGACGGTGGCGAGAAGAGCAAAGATTTCTTGCAGTTTCTGTTGGAGTTGAAGGATGAGGAAGATGCCAAGACTCCTCTAACAATGACTGGCATCAAAGCTCTGCTCATGGTGGGTTTTTCTTCTTCTCCTTCTTATATTATTGGCAAAGCCTACTTCTTTATACTTTGTTCTTTTGTTTTGCTAACGAGCACACATGTCGAACGTGCTTAATTAGAAGAGTAACACTAACATAAGAGATTATGCGCTGATGACAGTGACTAGTTTTTTTAAACGATAATTTCTAATTTGTTTTATCGCTTTATAAGTTCATCTTAATGGTAGCATTTCTGAAGATGGTATTTAACGGGCTTAAAACTTTTAATTAATGGAAAATGGACCTCCAAGATAATCAATTTTACATGCTTGAGCTAAATATCAAGATCTGCATAGGATAGATGTTTAAATATCAAATTAAGTACTCACGATTCGTCTTCTAATTCTCTAATATTAAGTTTCACATAGTAGTTGAACTTACTGAATTTAGCTACTAGTTCGATTTCACTTATGAGCAGGACTCAAAGAAAATACATAGTGATAACTTAACAATATATTATTAACATTAAGGAACCGGAAGGCAAATATTCTGTGTTCTGATTAAAATGTCCAGAGTCAACTAGGTACAAATGGCCACCCAAACCCTTATTTTCCTTAAGGCTGACGAAATTGGTTGGGGGTGTCAGGAAATCCCTAGTTCAGGAATTGAAGGTTGCTTCCTTAAATTCCACCAATAGCATGAAAATTGCTTTGAGTTGAGATCACATGCAAAAGCCAAGCTCTAAACTTGATTAGTTCATGAGACATGCAGGGCTTTCCATTAGCTTTCTTACAGCCAGGCATGCGTGCTCGTGTCGCTAAATTATATATAGCATGACGGAAGAGCACTATATGATATTTTCTTCTGTCCATCTCATGAGTAGTTCAGATTAAAAAAATCTTTCATATTTTCATTGAGGTAAACAGTAGAAAGAAAGCACCATCCCAGTGCTTTCATTGTTGGAAGATGAATATTTAAACTCGTTGTCTGTCGGTTACATGAAAGGTCAGATCCAGGCAGCGGTTTTTATGCAGTTTGCGAAAGGCGACAGGATGTTTGTACGTTGCGTCTTTGGATACATCCGCACTTAGGCATCACGTTTTGATCAGCTGTTTGTTATCTATTATGTTAGTGCAGTGATAATTACAAAAAGAGAATTTTCCATCGAGAAATCATCTTAAGAATAATAGTATTAACTCGACAATCGCTGAGCAGTGGATCGTTCCTTAGATAGGCTTCGCAGCGAGAGAGAGAGAGAGAGAGAGAGAGAGAGAGAGATTTTCAATGAAAATTTACATTCCAATTATGCACACTTGACCTCAGCATGCCCACAAATCAAGGGTTTTATTCTACTCTTTTCTGCCTGTAGGTTTTAAATTATCTCACTACCGATGCAATTCGACATTTCCCTATCATGCAATCTGGTTCAGTCACTGAATCATGTTGAGCATCCATCAGATTTTTCATTAGCTTGGATCAAAGTTAAAATTTCAACCGCATGAATTGACACGAACATAAGAATATGGAATAACGCAAATTGTCATTTTTGTCCACCCATCACCAATTTTATTCCGTTGGATGTATAGTGTCATATGATTGAATATTGAAACTCTACATCCTACTTAGTTTGTTTCATTGTTATGAGCGTAAAACTAGAGGTGGCAAAATGAGTCAAAGACCCATATTTTAATTCATATTTGATATTGTGGGTCATAAATGTGTTAGCTTAAATTAGTCTTAAATGGGCCACTTAATAACCAAATGAGTGTTAAATGGATTATACACGAGTTACTTAATTAATTTTAAGTATTATTAATAAACCATTTTATATTTTATTAACAAGTCTTTTTTTATTATGAAAATTATGATATTTCAAATTATTTAATTTTTCCCTTATTTTCCTTTTTTTCTCCTTGTTCCTTCTTTCTAGATCAGTCTCTGAGCAAGAGGCAAGGGATGAGCTCACTAGACTCCAGCTACTAGAAGAGGAAAAAGCAAAAATACAATTTTAAAGAAATAAAAGTAATTAAAAATTAAAAAATAGAAAATTATCAAATAAATCGCATTGAATAAAATTATTGTAACAATACATCTTTAAAAAAAAAATCATGAAGCACATTTTCCTAGACTTGGTTAAATATGGAAGTGTTCTAACAATACGAGTCAGGTCGAGTATGGGTCGCTAAATTTGTATTGTATGGAAATGAGTCAAAACATATTAAATATATCAATATGGGTTAGACCATTTTTTGACCCGACCCATACATTTGACGCCCCTATGCAAAACAACACTAAAGCTTGAATTTTGGGGTGTGATTTGACTGATATTTATAAAATACAATTCGATGGGTTTACTCCCCATTTCTATTTCTAGAAGTCTAGTTTAACAAATAACAACAGAAAGAACAAACGAAAGACGTAGCTTTTTGCCACTACAAAATTAGTTTTTTACTCCTAATCTGGCTAGCTTGCCTTTTCAAATTATTCTACGTGAATTCAATTTCTCTTGAGGACGGTCCATATAAAATCACTTGCGATCGAATTATTTTGACAGGACATGGTGGTTGGTGGAACAGACACATCGTCCAACACAATTGAGTTTGCCATGGCTGAGATCATGAACAAACCTAGCATTCTAAGCAAAATCCAGCAAGAATTGGAAGATGTGGTTGGCGAAGACAACACAGTAGAAGACTCCCACATCCGCAAACTGCCTTACTTACATGCTGTCATGAAAGAGACGCTGAGATTGCACCCGGCAGCTCCCCTGTTGGTCCCGCACTGCCCGAGCGCAGACTGCACCGTCGGAGGCTACACGGTCCCGAAGGGCTCTCGAGTTTTCATCAACGTGTGGGCAATACACCGGGACCCTTCCATATGGAGCAACCCGCTAGCGTTCAATCCCGAGAGGTTCTTGCATGGAAAAGTCGATTACAGTGGGAACGACTTCAATTACATGCCCTTCGGCGCTGGGAGAAGAAATTGCGCGGGAATAGCGATGGCCGAGAGGATGGTTCTTCACTCACTGGCCACCCTCTTCCATTCCTTCGACTGGAAGCTGCCCGAGGGAGAAAAGATGGATCTGACAGAGCAGTTTGGGATCGTCTTGAAGAAGAAAAAGCCTCTGGTGGCTATTCCTTCGCCGAGGTTCTCTAAACCTCGACTTTATGAATGAGCGATTATGTGGGTGCACCATATGCACCGGTACTTGTTGGCGTAATTTCTCTATATAGTCTTACTTGCATAGAACGACGGAAGAATGGATTTACCTGTTATCTTCGTATGGTTTCTTCAAAACTCCCGTTTATGTCATTTATGTAATCTCGTTGGTATGTCGCAATGAAAAATGTTTTAAAGTTATTAACCACTATTCAGTGACTAGGACAAATCTATTCTATATGGGTCAAATATCCACAATACAAATGTATCTAGTACAGAAGCTCGTTTACTCAAATCCAATATATAATATAAGTGGAAGATTAAATATGAGCTATTTATACATACATACATACATACATTTTTGTAAGCGACAGAAACGATTATTCTTATGAAAATATTTTTCAAATCATTCATTTTTTTGTGTGTAGCAAGCAGAGTCTTTCTTATACTTTATTCTTTTGTTTTGAGTAATATTAACGTTTGAAGGAGATAAATTTTGTGTGGATTGCAATGACTATTTTTAAATGATGATTTTCAATTTGTCATATCGCATGATAAGTTAATCCCATAAATTTCATAGTACCTAGTATTAACACCTAGAGAGGAGTCAATAAATGTAAAAATAATTTTTTTGCGGAATTTAGTAAAATAATATTCTTTGAAGCTAAGTCTGAAGAGTGATGAAAGATAAGTTTAGATATAAGCAATAACACTATAAACACAATAGATAAGTTCAGCGCGAGAAAATTAACACAGAGTTTAAAGTGGTTTGGCTTAGTCCAAGCATACGTCCACTCTTCCACGCTGACATCCTACTAGCTGGATTCCACTATAGATCAAAAGAGAATTACAATCGTGTTCAGAGCTTCTCAATGAAGAGTCTTTAGCTATATTAGGAATCTCTCTCTTTTGTGTAAAACGTTTTGAGCTCACTAAAAAGACAAGTGAAATATAAGCATTAAAACTTTGGAATTCTTCTCTGAATCACCAGTGCCCCGAAAGACTAGAGATGCCTCCTTTAAATACTTTTTCATACCTTCTTGACCGTTGGCACTTTTCGAATGAATTTTTCTAATATACCCATTACACGGAGTCAATCAAGGAATCTCGAGTCAATTGAAGATCGTGATGAAAGCCCATTAATCATGTTCGCCAATAAATCATGATCTTGATTTCCATAAGTAGATACATTCCAAATATACTTGCCTTTTGAAAGATCGATCGTATCGAAATCAATAAGGATAGTCAATCTTGTATCCAACTAGGAAGTTGTCTGTGAGTCAAACGAATTACATCATTAAAAGGAGTAAAACAAGATTTTGCATCTTAGTTTCCTTATCTGATTCAGTTTGAGAGTCGTAACGCTTGAGTCTGGTCGTATCTTCAGACTTTACCATTTGAGTCTGGTCATGTCTTTAGACTTTGCCATTTGAGTATGACTATCTTTAGATTTTGTCACTTGAGTCCAATTGTCTTCAGACTTAACCACTTGAGTATGACTACTTTCAGACTTTATCACATTTTGTCATCTTCAAAATATTTACAGAGTTTTCTCTAACAATCTTCCCATTTTTTATGGTGACAAAACCACCATACAGATTTAATAACTTATATCCTGTAAAACAACACTTTAGCAGTGTATAATATCAAATCTGCATCCATAGAATAACATGTTACTCTTGATAAACAATCATCCACAACCACAAATATTCTTGAATAATCTTAAGTCATTGATTAAAACGGATGGTTGGAACATCAGTTCAAAACATCAAAGAAAACATTAGTCACAAAAATCTGCCAAACTCTCCCCTTTTTTGTCATCAGAAAAAAATATAAAAAGAAATAAGATTGTCAGGGAACTCGAATGATCTGAAAATTGTTTATAGACTATACTGTCTGCTCCAATTGTCTTATAGCCTGCCTCATCTGCTCAACATTGCCGATGGTGGCAATCTAATCAAGTCGCTGATGCACAAACTGTAAGATATTTTGATGCTAGATAAGCGCAAGCTTCACGTGCGATTACTTGGCCTTTAACTCCAAAAGGAGCTCTAGTATCTGTTGAAGATCTGCATGTTGATCTGTGAGTGCATTGACCTCAGCAAATGTTGTTCTTAGAGTATGGAGAAATGTTGGGATATCATCTTGTCCAACTTCACCAATTAGAGTGGATTTTGCAAAGTCAGCAGTAGGTGTACTAGTAACATGAGGAGAATAAGGTCATGCTTGCTTACTTACTCCCTCTGTCTCTATGTCAACAGGTGAAGACTGTATAGCTCCTTAAGTTCCAATTTCCTCTCTTACTTGTTCACTTTGTGTCCCTTCAGAATCTGTGGATAGAGAGATATCATATCTCCCATCACATGAGTCATCCTGACTCTCATGTTGTGCAGCCTCCTATGCAGCTTCTTCTGCGCTTGCTGCCCATTCCATACTTCCTTTCTTATTTCCGCCTTCTCTTTCTTCAATTCCTTCTACTCCCCCTTTTGTCTCACTGTTGTCTTTGTCATGGGAAGACTGAACGGATTTGCTGAGATGACACGACGTATAAGTAGAGAGATTAACATCATCATCTTTATCTTGCAGAATAAGTGTTCTCTTCTTCTTTACAGTCTCCGTCATGGGTTCCTTCCCTTTTCTTTCCTTGCTGATGGTCTCTTCCTTGGATGAGCTAGGGACTTCATGCTTAATATTTTCCATCACTGAGTTCAACTCCTTCAACCTCATCTTGGTGAGCATTTTGTGTCCAATTACCATAGGAGTAACTGTGCAAGCACACATTGAAGTTGGTAACTTGATCTTAAAGTGTTGAAACAGCTTGACAACCAAGGAAGAATAAGGCAGTTGTCCTTTGTCTTTCGAGATTGTTCGATACATATGCAGGAGTATAGCACGAGAAAGAGAGAACCTAATTCCTTTGGCAATCTTGTACATTACCTTTGCCTTAGAACATGAGACATCATTTTTGGAGGCAGCCTTGGGTTTGATACAATTGATAACAATCTTATGCAACAAAATGTTAAAAGTCTTCAGCCTTGAATATGTGATGCTGCCTTTAGGGAATCAATCCTTGACAAGAAATAGTGTGACAGTACTAAGTCCTACTCGTGTCGGAATGAAAACACCCCGTTCCACACCAAGAATGTCAACCAAAGTATCCACATGTACCACACAATTCTTGTCCCGAACAAAGAATTGAAAATTATTGGGATCAGGAAATGACAGATTTGAATAAAAGTATGCTATCAACTCAGGATATGCAGTTGTTGTTTCAGAACAAAAATTTTCTAGTTGAAGGGGTGCCAACTTCTCCCTCAACATAATCTAAATGGAATCCAAAAAATCAAAATCAACCGAACGAGGGTTCATCACCTTTCTCTTGTAACATCCTAGGTCTCTACTGTACACATGTTGTCCGCTTTGGACACTAAGTCCTCACGATTTTGTTCTAATTAGGACAGCTCATACTACCCTAAGAAAATGTGTATGTACAGTTAGTGGGCCCATTGCCTTATAAGGCAGCCCAGACCTCCCCCCCTGACGATATGTGATGCTGCCTAAGGGAGTTGATCCCTAACAAGAAATAGTGTGGCATTGCTAAGTCCTATTCGTGTTGGAATGAAAACACTCCGTTCCACACCAAGAATGTCAGCCAAAGTATCCACATGTAACACTTAATCCTTGTCCCGAACAGAGAATTGAAAATTATTGGGATCGGGAAATGACAGATTTGAATAAAAGTATGCTATCAACTCAAGATATGTAGTTGTTGTTTTAGAACAAAGATTTTCTAGTTGAAGGAGTGCCAACTTCTCCCTTAACATAATCTAAATGGAATCTAGAAAATCAAAATCAAACGAACGAGGGTTTGTCACCTTCTCTTGTAACATCATGGGTCTCTACTATACATATATTGTTCGTTTTGGACACTAAGTCCTCACGGTTTTGTTCTTCTTAAGGTAGCTCATATTACCCTAAGAAAATGTGTATGTACAGTTAAGAGGGCCCATTGCCTTATAAGGCAGCTCAGACCTCCCTCCCTAGGTGATGTGAGACAAGAGACGCGTCTCTCCCTACGCGTGTTCGGGGACTAAGGCGCGGACGCACTGCCATCCTTCCTCCCCGCGCATCGTTGCCTGAACCGTCACACTCTTCACCCGTTATGAGCACAATGTCCTCGTTGTGGCCCCACACGAGGTCGGGAGTCAGCTCTGATACCACTTGTAACACACTCGGTCTCTACTGTGCTTTGGACACTAAGTTCTCACGGTTTTGTTCTTCTCAGGGTAGCCCATACTATCTCAAGAAAACATGTATGTATAGTTAGAGGGCTCATTGCCTTATAAGGAAGCCCACACCTTCCTTCATAGGAAATATGGGACAACAGATGTGGCCTTTCCTGCGCACGTCCGAGGACCGAGGTGTGGACGCATCGCCATCCCTCTTCCCCGCACACTGCCGTCTGGGCCATCACATCTCTTCAGCAACTTAGCATAAACCTTCTTACGCACTTTTGACCGAAACAGCGCCTCTCCCTCACACACTCCATCAGCGATGCCTTTTATAGGCTTAAAAGTTGAGAACAACTTTTCATCATCGTCCTTACTATCAGGCTGATTATAAGGACCATAGTGAGGATCACCAGGTAAATTTTTGAAAACCTTTTCTGCCGCTCCTTTAGGTGTTGCACCTAAACGCTCCATCTCCTTCAAAAAAGCTATTTCGTTCCTAAATCCAGGTTATCGTAGGAAACTATCAATACGATTCAAAGAACTCCACCTTTCTTAAGAAGACTATAGTGATGAAACAACACCTTGGGAGGAAGGGTTCGTAGAGGTATTGCTTCTTTCATCACATAATCCGTCTCTAATCCGTCTCTAATGTTTCACGAAAGTTATTTCTCATCAATGAATTTTTTTTCGTCGCAAAATCTATCGTAAATTTGCGACAAATTATTTTTCATTGTAACTTAACGACGAATTTTGCGACAAATGTTTGACGAAAGTTATTTCTCGTCGATGGATTTTTTTTGTCGCAACATCCGTCGCTAATTTGGGATGAATTTTTTTTTGTCACAAACTAGTGATGAATTTTGTGATGAATGTTTCACGAAAGTTATTTCTCGTCAATAAATTTTTTTCGTGGCACAATCCGTCACTAAGTTGCGATGAATTTTTTCTCCGAATTTTTTAATTGTAGCAAAATTCGTCACTAATTTGTGACGAATTATTTTTCCATCGCAACTTAGCGATGACTTTTTGCGACGAATGTTTGGCTAACGTTATTTCTAGTCGATGATTTTTTTTTCCATCACAAACTAGCGAAGGATTTTGCGATGAATATTTCATGAAATTTATTTCTCATTGATGATTTATTTTCGTTGGACAATCCTTTGCTAAGTTGCAACGAATTTTTTCTCCGAATTTGTATCTGTCGCTAAGTTGCGAGCGACGAATTTTGCGATGAATGTTTGATGAAAGTTATTTCTCGTCGATGGATTTTTTTCGTCGCAACATCCGTTGCAATTTGGAACAAATTTTTTTCTATCGTAAACTAGCAACAAATGTTTCACGAAAGTTATTTTTCGGCGATGAATTTTTTTTTTTGATCACACAATTCGTCGCTACGTTGCGATGAATTTTTTCTCCGAATTTTTATTAGTCGCAAAGGGACGGATTTATATTTCGTCGCAAATTAGCGATGAATAATTAACAAAAGTTATTTATCGTCACAAAATGTTGCAAACTAGCGATGAACTATATTTTCGTCACTAATGCCGGTGCTAATTTGCGACATTTATAAATCTGTCACAAAATGGCGACGCACTCAATTTGAGTTGCAAATTCCGTCGCTAATTGGCGACGGAAAAAAAAATTCATTACAAACGGTGTTGCAAATTAGCAACGAATGTTTTGTCCGTCACAAATTAGCTACGGAAATATATTTTGTCGTGAATTCCGTGGCAAATTAGCAATGAATTATTTTCCGTCGCAAATTAGTGAAGGAATGTTTTTTCGTGGGAAATTAGCGATGAATAATGTTTCGTCGTTAATTATCCATGGGTAAATCCTTGTTTATTTGTAGTGCTTCCCACCCTCGTTGAACTAGATCATTATAGTTTAGATTTGAACCCACCACCTTGCAATAAATTTACAAGTTTCTTGGACAATTTTTCCTAAAGTTTACTTATTATAAGAATGTACAGAGAAACTTTTGCGCACAAGAGGGATTAGAACCGAATAAGATAAGTTCGTTTTTTGCAAGATACTGAATATTTCTTTACCATTTAATCTAACGACAAGTACCTTCCATTTCTTTAGAAAATTCAAACCTTTAAATTGGGTTTGAAAGAGAAGGATTTGTTATCACATGGTCTTGGTTTGCATGAGTATAATTTTTTTAATAGTTGGATCATGTCTCATATTTAGCTTATCCAGCCCTTATGTGCGCTGGGATTATTGCACTAATTACATATGATTAGTGTTCAATTAAGCCCTAATTGACCAAAAAATATATTGGCTTGCAAGAATTACACGGATCGAATGGTCTCTCAAGTAGAACTAGGAAATATTCGTGGCTGCTCTGGTGCAAGTGAGCCTATTACGCAACAAGCTTTGATGTTGACCCACATATAAGGGTTGAGGCGAACTGGTAAAATATGCACTCGGCAAATCCAATGATATTTCTTGAAAGTAGCAGCGCGCGGCAAGACACGAAAGGCACACATCTATAAAGAAATAATGCACAGGGGATATGATAACCTCCTTATTTTACACCCACCCAGTCATTAATCTCGTCATTGATCTGTAGATACTTTCGAAGCAAAAGTGGTCGGTAAGACCTTATCATGTTGGCGTGAAGCCAAGGAGTTGGGAGTTTCGAATCTGTCCAAGGGTCTACGCCATCAATGTCGTTGTCCGAGCGAAACGATGCCCGTTCTCCAATTTCATTTGGCCACAAACAGACTAATCGAGCTCAACAGGACTTTTGCTCTTTTCATTTGATTCTTATAATGCCAAAAAATAACAACTTCGATGCGTCGGCTTTCTCGTGACGAATCTTGAAGATGATTCGTCTGGGAGACCAACCAGATTGTGCAGACATATATTCTTTTGATTTATAATAAATTAGGTAGACTTATGGGAATTGACTCAGAAGATGACACGAGGAGTCCAAAACAACAAAGGTTCAAGGAATCGTTTTGAGTATCTTAGGGTACGAATAATAATAATTTTATTCAAGAAATAGAATTTTGATAACCCGGATGATTTTTTGAACAAAAAGTCGCATTTGATAGTGACGTAAAAATTTTGTTATTGGAATAGAAATTTATTTGACAACGACACAATATTTTTATTTTCATCACCACCGTTGGCGAGCAATAGACAACAACCGCGGGTGGTGGCTGTGATGAGAGGCAACAACCAACAGCCAATGGTGATAGAGCGTGATGGTTGGTGGCCGACAATAGTGACAGGTGGTGGCCGATGGCTAGCAAGGGATGGTGACAATGAGTGATGGCCGGCAGGGGCAGTCAGCTAGCAGTGGTCAGTGGTCACCACTACTAGCAAAGGTGGGTGGTGTCTGGTGGCAATTGGCGATCGGCGGCCGATAGTGGACATAGGAGGTAATCAGCAGCGGGGGGTGGCTGATGATGGTGACAAGTGTTGACCGGCGATGGGCGGCGGCCGACGATGCTTGGTGGCTGGCAGCAAGTGGCGGGTGGTGGCCAATGGCTAGCAAAGAAGTGGCAACGTCGACGGTTGCTAGGGGCTGCCCACGGTGGTCAGTGATTGATGGTGGAGACAGGGGGTGTCCGGCGATGGTCGGTCTCATTAGTGGCCGATGGTGGTGGCGGGCAATGATCAGTGACCGAGGGTGGTTGACATGTGAGGGGTTGTGGTTGACGGTGAGGGGCCGTGGCCGGCGAAGAGTCGAAGAGAGTGTGAAAAAGAGAAAGTGGAAACAAGAGAGAAAACTATCTATGTTTCAATTTCAAACATAAAGAATTACTTTTTATTTATGTTTTAAACCAATTTATGAATTAAAAATTTATTTCAGAAATGAAAAAAAAATGAAATTATGATAACGAACGGATTTTTGTTTCAAACCTATTTGAGAGAATAAAAAAATAATTCTGATGAAAAATAAAATAATTATCATACGTCTCGTCGTGCGGTTTTGTAATCCTCACGCCTGAAAATGTTTGACGTTAAGTCCAGCGTTCACATCTGAGTGCGCTACTTTTCTCTGCTGGCTAGAGTAGAACAAAAAAGTTGGGCGGACCGGTCGTATAGCTTCATGCAAAACTCATCTCTCCATCTCTACTTAAATGGCACATGAGCCCCGTCACCGAACGCACCCGTAATTCACCATGTCCCTCACCGCTTGCCATTCCCTCCTCCACATTCTCCAATCTTCTCTCGCAGGGCACGATGTCTCTCTCCCACACTTACTTCTCCTTCTCTCATGCATTTTGATGATCAGCTTTTGGGCATGGCATCGTCTCGCCGAGAATAAAAACTCCCCGTCCCTGCCGTCGGGACCTGCGGGCCTCCCCCTCGTCGGGAACCTGCCCTTCCTCGATCCGGAGCTCCACACCTACTTCACCACCCTCGCAAGGAAGTATGGCCCGGTCCTGAAGCTCCAGCTCGGCAAGAAGCTCGGTGTCGTCGTGACGTCGCCGGCCATCGCCCGTGAGGTGCTGAAAGACAACGGCATCACGTTTGCCAACCGCGACATACGGCGGCTCTGGCGTCGTGTGGGCCCCGTACGGACCCGAGTGGAGGATGTTCCGGAAGGTGTGCGTGCTCAGGTTGCTGAGTAACCACAAGCTGGACTCCGTCTACGACCTCCGGCAGGGGGAGGTCCGAAAGACCGTCGAATACTTGCGGGTCCGGGCCGGGTCGCCGGTGAATGTCGGCGAGCAGATGTTCTTGACGGTGCTCAACGTGATCACGAGCATGTTGTGGGGTGGGACAGTGCAGGGCGAGGAGAGAGAGCGCTTGGGTGCTGATTTCCGGCAGGTTGGTTTGGTTAGTTGTGATGACCGACGCAGATGGTTTCTCTCTTTTCCTTCCCGTAAAAAATTAAGCGCATCACACCGTCCCCGCATAAACAAGGTCTTTACATACATAACAAACGTTCTCATCTATGAATTCCACTGGACCCAAATGATACATTGGAAGAAATCTTTCGGGTTCGATGACGAATTCCTTGACTCGATGGATTGATCGAGGGAGGGACAGGAGAGGAACGAAAACAAAGACTTGCTTCACTTGTATCGAACAAGAGTTACGGGCAAATATAAGTTCTTTCAACAGAAGCGACGTCGTTATATTAGTCGTGGATGTGGCTGCTTTTGAAAATTAAAAGTTTTTATTTTGATAACATACATTAGGTTCACTCTTTTCTTATAAACAAAAAGATAAAGAAAATATTAGACTTTCTCTTATACCATAAGAGGTGATGAGTTTAGCACGTTAGGATTGCGTTAGACTTATCCTCCGGACCAACCTATAATAGAACAGGACTGTGATTCTTCAAACTAGGCTGGATTGAGTTTATTATTAGTTGGTGCCACTAAAGTTCGCTGGAAAGTGCTCTTCGTGCCTATTTGGGTTGGGCACGGTTCATCAAGATTTACGATCGGTTCTACTTCAATTTAATATTTCAAGAGTTATATAATTAATTGTAGATTTTCTCTTATGTAAATTTAAATTTTTTACTTCAGACTGGCAAGTTTTTTTTTTTTTTTTGGTATTTGATTTTTGGCTCGAGTGAATTTTAATAATTTCGATATTGGTCTTGAGATTTGGTTTTGATTTTCCTTCCCCTTGATAGTTGGTGTCACAGATCACCGATCTTTTTGGAAAACCGAACATTTCGGACTTTTATCCGGGGCTGGCCCGATTCGATTTGCAAGGGATAGAGAGGCAGATAAAGGGATTGTCCAAACGATTCGATGGAATTTTTGAGCAGATGATTGAGAAAAGATTGAAGATGGAGAGAGAAGGCGGAAACGGGTCCTCGGACAGTGGCGAGAAGAGCAAAGATTTCTTGCAGTTTCTATTGGAGTTGAAGGATGAGGAAGATGCCAAGACTCCTCTAACAATGACTGCCCTCAAAGCTCTGCTCATGGTGAGTTTTCCTTCTTCTCCTTCTTATATTATTTCTAAAGCTTACTTCTTCCTACTTTGTTCTTTTGTTTTGCTAACGAGCATACATGTTGGATGTGCTTAATTAGTAGAGAAACACTAACATAAGAGATTATGCGCCGATACGGTGACTAGTTTGTTTAAATGATAATTTCTAAATTGTTATGTCGCTTTATAAGTTCATCTTAATGGTAGCATTTCTGAAGATGGTATTTAACGGGCTTAAAACTTTTAATTAATGGAAAATGGACCTACAAGATAATCAATTTTACATGCTTGAGCTAAATATCAAGATCTGCATAGGATAGATGTTTAAATATCAATTTAAGTACTCACTATTCGTCTTCTAATTCTCTAATATTAAGTTTCACGTAGTAGTTGAACTTACCGAATCCAGCTACTAGCTTGATTTCAGTTATGAGCAGGACTCAAAGAAAAATTTAGTGATAACTTAACTACATATTATTAACATTAAGGTACCGAAAGGAAAATATTCTGTGTTCTTGATTAAAATATCCAGAGTTAACTGGGTACAAATGGCCACCTAACCCTAACTCTCTTAAGGCTAACGTAATTGGTTGGGGTGTCAGGAAATCCCTAGTTCAGGACTTGAAGGTTGCTTCCTTAAATTCCATTAATAGCATAAAAATTGCTTTGAGTTGAGATCACATGCAAAAGCCAAGGCCTAAACTTGATTAGTTCATGAGACTTACAAGGTATTACATTAGCTTTCTTACAGTCAGGCATGCGTGTTCGTGTGGCTATATTATATATAGAGTGACGGAAGAGCAGTATCTGATATTTTCTTCTGCCCATCTAATGAGTAGATCATATTAAAAAACTCTTTCATATTTTCATTAAGGTAAACAGAAGAAAGAAAGCACCATCCCAGTGCTTTCATTGTCGGAAGATGAATATTTAAACTTGTTATCTGTCGGTTACATCAAAGGCCAGAACCAGGCAGCGGGTTTTATGTAGTTTGTGAAAGGTGACAGGATGTTTTTACGTTGCGTCTTTGGATACATCCACACCTAGACATCGCGTTTATCAGCTGTTTGTTATCTATTATGTTAGTGCAGTGGAGAATTTTCCATTGAGAAATCATGTTGAAAAGAATCGTATTAACTCGACAATAAGCAGCGGATTGTTCCTTAGATAGGCTTTGCACACAGAGATTTTCAATGAAAATTTACATTCCAATTATGCACACCTGACCTCATCACGCGCACAAATCAAGGTTTTTATTCTACTTTTTTCTGCCTGTAGGTTTTAAATTATCTAGCTACCGATGCAATTCAACATTTCCCAATCATGCAATCTGGTTCAGTCATTGAATCGTGTTGAGCATACATCTGTTTACTCATTAGATTGGATCAAAGTTAAACTTTCAACCGCATGAATTGACACGGACGTGAGAATGTGGAATAACGCGAAGTTGCCATCTCTGTCCATCCATCACCAGTTTTTATCAGTTGCGGTTTTGGTGTCATATCATTGAATATTGAAACTCTACATCCTACTTAGTTTGTTTAATTGTTATGAGTGCAAAACGGCACTAAAGCTTGAATCATGGGGTGTGGTTTCACGGCTAACATTTATAAAAGACAATTTGATGGGTTACTCCATTTCTATTTCCAGAAGTCTTGTTCAACAAACAGCAACAGAAAGAACAAACGAAAGACGTAGCTTTTTACCACTAAAAAATTAGTTTTTTAGTCCTAATGTGGCTAGCTAGCTTTTTCAAATTCTTCTACGTGACTCCAATTTCTCTTGAGGACGGTCCATAGAAAATCATATGCGATCGAATTATTTTGACAGGACATACTGGTTGGTGGAACAGACACATCCTCCAATACAATTGAGTTTGCCATGGCTGAGATCATGAACAAACCTAGCATTCTAAGCAAAATCCAGCAAGAATTGGAAGATGTGGTTGGCAAAGACAACATAGTAGAAGATTCCCACATCCGCAAACTGCCTTACTTACATGCTGTCATGAAAGAAACGTGAGATTGCACCCGACAGTTCCCCTGTTGGTCCCGCACTGCCCGAGCGCAGACTGCACCGTCGGAGGCTACACGGTCCCGAAGGGCTCTCGAGTTTTCATCAACGTGTGGGCGATACACCGGGACCCTTCCATATGGAGCAACCCGCTAGAGTTCAATCCCGAGAGGTTCTTGCATGGAAAAGGCGATTACAGTGTGAACGACTTCAATTACATGCCCGCCGGCGCTGGGAGAAGAATTTGCGCGGGAATGGCGATGGCCGAGAGGATGGTTCTTCACTCGCTGGCCACCCTCTTCCATTCCTTCGACTGGAAGCTGCCCGAGGGAGAGAAGATGGATCTGACAGAGCAGTTTGGGATCGTCTTAAAGAAGAAAAAGCCTCTGGTGGCTATTCCTTCGCCGAGGTTCTCTAAACCTCAACTTTATGAATGAGCGATTATGTGGGTGCACCATATGCACCGGTACTTGTTGGCGTAATTTCTTTATATAGTCTTACTTGCATAGAACCAGGGAAGAATGGAGTTACCTGTTATCTTCGTATGGTTTCTTCAAAACTCCCGTTTATGTCATTTATGTAATCTCGTTGGTATGTCGCAATGAAAAATGTTTTAAAGTTATTAACCACTATTCAGTGACTAATACAAATCTATTCTAAATGGGTCAAATATCCACAATACAAAATTATACAGTACAGAAGCACGTTTACTCAAATCCAATATGTAATATACGTGGAAGATTAAATATGAGCTGTGTATACACATATAAATATAAAAGAAATATTCATTGATATTCATTCATTCATCAATCCAAACCAAACATTAGTGAACCAGTCTATTGATCAATATAGTTATTAATATCAAACTATAGTCACGCTTAACTCTCCATGAGAAGGCCTACCAAGGCTTCCCCCCTTGGCGAAGGTCTTCACCTGCATCAACCGGTGACTAGAACCAAGCAAAATGCTTGGAGCCAATATCCATATTTGACCCCTCAATACTTTCAAAACATAGCAACAACAAGCATACAACTACTAAGGCATCTTCCACCCACAAAACCAGTTGAGAATCGATTTTTATAAACCTATTCCACAAATCAAAATATATAACTTTTCATAATTCGATTCATCAAGCAAAACACATTTTTAGGGCATATCTTATACAATTTCTTAAATAATAAACCCCTAATTATTCCAATACATTATCTTGTTTGCCGTTTCAAGTAACTAAAAGGATAATGTTCTATCTAGCTTTATGCAACATGTGTTCTTTAAACACCACTTATTTTACCTTAATTGTGCTATGCCATTTTCATAACTTATAAGATACATAAATCCTATCTTTTTCAAGACATGAGTTCACAAATCATAGAAGAGAAAAGAACCACTTGAAAATGCGAAACCTATGGGAAACGCTACATTGAATGGAAAAATCTCCAAATTTTATCAAGTAAATAGATATCAAAATTAAATAGATACTATCTTACCTGAGACTTGACTAAACAACGCTTATATGGTAAGAAAACGATGTCGACATGGCAATGATAAGCTCGTCCAGAGAGAAACATATACCATGTGTGCCATATTATGGTAGTTCACGTGTCCAACTCTAGAACGGTTCATTTAAACTCTACTAAAGCCCATTTCAAGTGGTCTGGAGTCATTGGAAAGGTAACTTGACATACATAAATGTTGGACTAGCCTACAACCCAAAAGATGGCTAGAGATGAGGCAAACCAGTGCGAAACACGGTATTTTGAAACTGGTTTTGACATTGCGCAATATATTTCAAAGTTACACATCGATCAAACTGTAAAACCCAAATCAACTTCTGTAAATTCCAACGACAACCCAAAGTTTATTTGCAACATGATTTCTCTACTCAACAGCTTCTGGAATCACTCCAGAAACTCAGAATGCAACATAGCAAAATTGACTTTACTGAAAAATTCTTTTGGATTAAAGAAATCAAGGTTTGGAATTTTTATCGAGCATTTTGAATCTATGTGGACTCGGCGTGTTCGAGTGTCTATGGCTTGTTAAATATACTCTCTCTCTCTACTGTGAAATAATATAATAGGGAGCCTCTACAATACTTCCAACCTACTCAAGGCTCATCCAAGGTGACCTCCTCTTTCCCTATCTTTTCATCATTATGGCTACGTTCTATCTCATCTCCTTAACAAAGCTCTTGGGGATGGCAGTTCTAAGGAAAGTAAATTGAATAGATTTTGCCCTGCTCTCTCACACTTACTATTTGTGTATGACACCATTTTCTTTCTAGATGGGAGAATCAACGAATGCCAGAACTTAGCAGGGCTATTAAACCTTGCTCAGCGAATATAGACATGATCAAGATCATTATGAAAGATACCTCCTGCAGAAGCTGACTCTTCCAATAAACAAGTTCAAAGGCGATAAAAGACCTAACATGCATCTGCCCTTTACATTCAACGTCACATCATTCCAAAGGGGCCCGGTCCAAAGATGCTGCTGGTGCCCGCAAGTGTCACCGACCGTGCCGAGGTCAACCACCACAAGAAGAAGATGGCAAAAGCTGAAGAACGTGCCTTGAAATATGCTTGAAAGGCCCATTAGTTATGAGAGGTTATCATTTTCCATTTATATATTGACCAGGCCCAATAAAATGGCCCATTGAGATTTTTAGCTATCATGTTTAGGGGCTTTAATTTGAGATTTTTTTGTATGCTTTGGAACTAGTTTCTTCACATTGAAGATGATAAATGAAAAATACAATTAGGCTTTTGTTATGGTCCGATTGTTATTGCTTTATCATTTACTCATTATGCGAGTTATCGAATTAGGTTGACATAAGCTCACTTCGATACCGGGACTCACAGGAATCCAAGAGCCCCTTGAATATGGGGAAGCTGATCGGGCTAAATTAGTCTTCAATTTGCATAAATTAAAGCCCCTTTCGTCTCACATGATGTTTTTTTTTGCAGGCCAAGCCCACCGAGTGATTATAGTTCGTAAACTATTGCTGGTCCAATGCAAAATGCATGAACTAAACTATAAAATATGCATGAGTGCAATTTAAATTATATGTTATGCAATATAATGTAATACTTCTGTTTTAGGGTTTATATAATAATCCATAATTTTCTATACAATAATGTCTAAATGATTTGTCAATATTTAGGTGTCAACAACCGCCTGTTGTTCGTCGGTGGTAGAGATAGAAGCAGAAAATGTGTATTGTTATCAAAGTCATTTTTTCAGCGCAAAAACTCATCAAGGTTATAGTTCTTGGCAGAAATTATTTCTAGAATAAAATAATTATCATTCGCGCCCTTAATGTTGTCGTGTGGAATAGCTTGTTAGCCAATTTGATTAATTGTTCAATTCTACATTTTAAGCCCATGAAGTTAGCTAGCTTTAATTATCAAGCACTCAGATACATGAATAGTATAGACGCAGAGTATAATGTTGAATCGGCACATTATCAAATGCCAACAATCTTATGGTCAAATAGTTTTCTTTATAGAAAAATTACTTTATATGTTCCAAGATACTCACCTTAGTTAAGGTAATATTCCATGGTAAATGAAAAAATATCAACAAGCTCATTTCATTCGAAAAACTTTTATGAGAAGGTAGTCTCGTATCATATGGCTAAAGACTTGAAAGTCTTGGATTTTGGATAAGAGGAAGCAAATCAATGTAGTGATATGGTGATTAGGTTGATTATGAAGTGGTTGGCCAAGATATAGTGTTAGTACATTTAATGAAGCCCAAAACCTAAGGGTCATTCAAGCAACAGTTGGCAAACACTTGACTTCTCAAGGTTGACTTCTTGCTGGGGCCAGACCAGAGTCGGTGTTGGGTCTCGAAGATTTTGGCCCAACGTAACCAGATAGGTTGGCCGAACTAGGAGCATGATTCAACTTGCACTTGGCTATATCTTTTTATTTCTTGTGATGATCGACAAGCTAAAATCAAGTCTAGAGAATCGGCGAAGACTCACAAATCTGCGTAAAGTGCATGGAAAGCTCAAGAAGCAGAAGATAAAAAAGTCTAGATGCATTAAATGATAAACTGAAATCGCATTTAGAGATTCAGTGAGACAAGTTCACGAATTAGAGGAATAGTAGTGAAGTGCATGCAAAGTTTTACTTAAACTGCACCGAGACAATGTGGTGCTTACTCTTCATTCCCATGCCTTTTTCATGTATAAGAATATGCTGAGAGATTATTGATTGCACAGGGGTATCAACCACACAGATAAATCCCTCTTTTTGCAAGAAGCTAAAATTCCCTTTACGATTCTAATTACAGGCACCTTGCATTTATATACAATTTGCTATTGCACGATCTCCATTCACATAAGCATGAAAAGTCTTCAACAGTTGGATCATTATCATGTAAGCTTCATGTGAAGCTTATTTAGTAGATAAATATACACTAGGCTTTTTATGCACCAGCCAAGTATAGTTATTTCTCTATTAGACTTTAAATTGATTGAGATATGCCCATTTAATTCGTATAACAAGACTTACAAGTGGTCTCCCAAGTAGCTGGATTTAGGAAATATTCATAGGTACTCCGTTGCTCCAATGTCCCCATACCATTTGATATTTGTAGGCTCACATAAGACTACCTTGATACAAGGAGTGAGATTCACTGAGTTGTATGCACTTGGTGGACCCAATAATGTCTGTTGAAATCAGTGGCCACATAGCGAGATATCAAATATACAAATCTATAGATATCACAAAACGATGTTTATGGGATATGATGAATTTTCTATTTCACAATCAAGTTGTAATCGAATATTACTTATGCATTCCCGTATTGCCTAACCATGTGGTTGATCCGCCGCATTCTTTCGGGAAAAAGTGGCCAGCAAGGCGTCGCCATCTCAGGATGAGGACACCTCAAAGGGTTTCAAGAGCATCTTCTTTTTATATCCTCTTTGTTTTTTCCCTCGTTATTCTGATGTCATATGAGAAAGGAGGAACTGCCATTTGCCGGCTCTCCCACGCAGTCACTCATCCTGACATCGATTCCTGCATTCTCTTTTGGGGTCAGAGACTACTGCGTTATGTCGATCATTGGAGGTCTAAAAAAAGACCGTATCAACATGCTTTCCACTTATTAATTTCTTTTCCCACCTGTAGTATTAGATCACGCGGAAACCCTAGACTCTTTGGCAAAAAGATGGTTACATCTGTAACTGTGTATGGTCACGAGGAATTCTTTAGATTATCCAAGCGTTTGGCTTCCCCATAGTGGTTTGGAGCCCCGGTGTACCCAAGTTAAGGGGGTCCAATGGTGAGATTGGAGTGTTTCCCTTGAAATAAAGGAGGAGTTTTAATCCAAGGGTGGGGAGGGAAAATGTCACTTAACTCAGCGTCATGTGATCCTTTTCCTCCCCATAGACCCACTTGCGAAGAAGTTATATTAACTTGGTTTCATTTTTTTTCTGTAAAATAAAATATTCGTTTATATTGCTTGAAATAACTAGATACAAAAAAAATGTATTTGCTATCACTAACCATTTTATAGTTGAACGTTTTTGTGAAAATTGAAAATATTTTTTAATATTCATTTTTGTAAACAACACAATGATTGTTTTTGTGTATATATTATTAAAATCGTTCATTTTTGTGTGTGAAATAAACGAAATTTTAATTAAATTTGGCACACACTTGTAAGGGTATAATTGCCACTTCAATTATAAATATATTATATGGATGTCAATTCTAATTTAAGCTTTTTAATTTTGGCGATGTAGTCCTAATCTTTTTCATGAAATTTCAGTAGTCTTTTTGACTAATTTGACGTCAAATTGCTGATGTGACGTTCAGTCACCGTTGACCGCTCTACATGACACGACTAACGATTTGACATGGACAACTACGTAAACACCATGTTTGTTAATTTCCAGAGGCAATTGGCCGGAATCAATGCATTGAAATTTTACCCAAATGTTTAGAACTACTTAGACAAAATTGGAAAACTCACGACTGAATTGGCATCCATGCGACGGATTTAGTAAGTGCTGAATCGGCAATTTTCCACTCATGTAAGTGTGGAACTTTTGTCTGCTAGCAATGCAGGACGAAGACCTGGGGTGGACCATGTCATGTAGCTTCATGCTCGGGCTTGTCCTGCTTTGCATAGAACGCCCCGAAGTAATTAGGGACAAACAGGCCAAATGAGGCCGTGGGCATAACTTCATCAACCTTCGCCCAGTTACATCTCAAATAGAACTTGGACAGAGATGTCCCAGCCACAGATCCTGGAGAAAGAGACGCATTTCGCCATCGAAACGATAAACTTTTCGTCTCCACACTCTTGGTCCACGATGCCCAATACGGATCCTTTCCCTGTAGCCTGCACGTCATCTCAACCTTGAATGAAATTGATCAACCCGCGTGTTAATCCAATCATGGATTTAACTAATCTCTTTCATAGATTCTCATATCTATCCTTCAATTATAATAGCGTAAATTTTATAACAATTCGTACGTAAAGCACTATAACGACAGGTACTTGAAAGTCAACGATCCATCACTTCATTTTTTTCTCTTTTAAACTGAAAATCTTAGCATAAATCAACATAATGTGCCTAGCATCAAATAACTATATATCCTCTTTTATTTTTAACTATTGAAGTATTTTTCATCACTTGTTTATACTCTTTATATGAACATGGTCTCTCTATCTCTATCAATTAAGTAATTTTTAGATTAGACATTTAAACCGATTGCATGTTTTTAATATTTATGTGATCTTCTTTCTCTTATTAATTTAACTTTATTAAAGTTGAATTTTTAATGCCAGCCTTAACTTAAATTACCACTTCTGCCGTCCGCGAAAAATGCATCTGTCCTTCTCGATTAATTTGGGAACGACCCACGCGAATCGATCACACTCAAAATTCAACATGTCTCACACCATATCCCATCCCCTTCTCCACAATCTCCTTCCGTGGAGCGATTTCTCGCTCACACACTTACTTCTCCTTCTCTCAGCCATTTTGGCAATTAGCCATTGGGCATGGTGGCGTTTCGCCAAGAAGAAAAACTTGCCTCCACTGCCGCCGGGACCAGCGGGCCTCCCGCTTGTCGGGAACCTGCCCTTCCTTGATCCGGAGCTCCACTCCTACTTCGCCGCCCTTGCGAGGTCTTATGGCCCGGTCCTGAAGCTCCAGTTTGGCAGGAAGCTCGGTGTCGTTGTGACGTCCCCGGCCACCGCTCGCAAAGTGCTGAAGGATAACGATGTCACGTTCGCCAACCGCGATGTGCCCATTGCTGGGAGGACCGCGACCTACGGCGGTTTAGACATCGTGTGGACCCCATATGGGCCTGAGTGGAGGATGCTCCGGAAGGTGTGCGTGCTCAAGATGCTGAGCAACCACACGCTGGACTCCGTCTACGAACTCCGGCGGAGGGAGGTCCGAAAGACCGTGCGGTACTTCAAGATCCGGGCCGGGTCTCCGGTAAACGTTGGGGAGCAGATGTTTTTGACGGTGCTCAACGTGATCACGAGCATGTTATGGGGTGGGACGGTGCTGGGCGAGGACAGAGATAGCTTGGGTGCGGATTTCAGGCAGGTTAGTGATGATGACAACTGCATAGGGTTTCTCTCTTATCATTTTCCATAAAGAATTAGAGTATCCCACTGTTAGCATAAACGACATTTTACAGGCCAATCCTTCGGTCGAGTGTTTAAAGCTGCTAATCTAAATAAAGCTGGATATGACCGCTTTTCAAATGTTATGATTACCAATTTCTTAGTAACAGAGACAAAAAAATATTCGACTCTCTTATTTTATGTTAAAGGAGACCCGTTTTGGAACTTTAGGGTTGACCAAACTGTAGTAGAACATGATTAAAGTTTCATCGAATAATGCTGGGTTGGGTTTATAATTAGTTGGTGTCGTCAACGGTCCCTTGATTGTGCTCTTTGTTTCCGTTTAGGTGGACAATGGGCAACCCACTTAGCCAGTTGGTCAAGATTCATGATCATTTCATTTACTGCAAGATTATGTGGTTAATTGTTTAGCTTTCTCTTATTTAAGTTCAAAATATGTATTTCAGGCGAACACTTTACTATTTTTTCTATTTAAATTCAGCTTGGGCCATTGTTAAAAATTTGGAGCTGATTTTGTGATTTCTTTTTTATTTTCATTCCCCTAAACAGGTGGTGTCGGATATGACCAGGCTTCTTGCAAAGCCGAACATTTCAGACTTTTATCCGAGTCTCGCCCGATTTGATTTGCAAGGTATAGACAAGCAAATGAAGGGGTTGGTGAAACGGTTAGATGAAATGTTTGAGAAGATGATCGAGAAAAGGTTGAAAATGAAGAGAGAAGGCGAAAGCGAGTGTCAAGATTTCTTGCAGTTTCTATTAAAGTTGAAGGATGAGGAAGATGCCAAGACTCCTCTAACAGTGACCGGCATCAAAGCTCTGCTCATGGTGAGTTTTTCTTAGTCACCTAAGAATGTTTACTGGAATCATTCGCCAATAAAAAATATCTTCACTATGTCTAGAGATTTGCGTAGACAATGAAAATAATTTTTATTAATTCATTTTTGTAAGCGACAAAAATGATCATTCTTGTGAAAATATCTCCCAAATCATTCATTTTTTGCATAAGAAGCAGAGCCATTCTTATTATTTATTCTTTTGTTTTGAGTAATATTAACATTTGAAAAAGATAAATTTTGCGGGGATTGCAATGACTATTTTTTTAAATGATGATTTTTAATTTGTCATATCACTTGATAAGTTAATTTCATAAAGTAATCGGAACGTCCCTGTCATATAGGTAGATGGCATTAAACGGGCTTACAAGTGTTAATTAATTAAAACTTATATTAATAATCGATTTCCCATGCTTGAGCTGAATATGAAGATATATGTCGGATTGATGCTTAAATATCCAAATAAGTGCTCATGCTTCCTCTTCTACATGTCTACGTTGAGGGTAGATTAACAGTTAAACTTATTGACAATAGCTACCAGTTTAATTTAAGTTATGATCGGCCCTCAAAGGAAAAGGTAGTGACAAGTATTTGATGCTATTAATCTTATGGTATCTAAAGGCACATGTTATGTGTTCATAAATAGGACCTATGGAGTCTACTAGGTGAAGAGGATCATCTAGATCTTTTAGAATGGTGCGGTTGGTTGGGTTGTCAAGGGACTCGGGTTTAGGAACCCGAGATTGCCTATTTGAAATCCCACGAATCACATGCAAATCAAAACCTGAACTTAATTTCAATTGGTTCATAAGATTGACAGGATATTTTGTAAACCTCAAACAAAAAGGCGTTTGTTCTCGTGCCTCTAGATTATAAAAAAAATAAAGAAGCAGCCATGTGACTTGTCCTGTCCATCCTAGGTGTATTTCACGTGAAAGGATTCTTTCATGTGATCATTGAGGGAAACAAAAACGAAAACGAAAGAGAGCACAATGTTAGTGCTTTCACTGTTGGAGGATGAATATTTCAACTCATAGGCAGGCTTAAGGTTTAGGTTGACTTGCAGTTTGTTCAGCCTGGCAGATTATTGATTTCTACTGATCAGTTTAATCATAGCCCATAATCTGTCATAAAGGGGCCAGATTAGGAGGCAGTTCTCATGTAATTTGAAACTGACAAAATTTTATCTTTGGTCTTTTTGTTTCTAAAAGAATTTAGCTGCATCTACGATCATGGAAAAGGTCACGGGATGTTTGTCCCTTGCGTCTTTGGATGTAAAGAATGCTAATTTGACAATCACCAAGAAGTAAATTGATCCTTAGAGAGAGAGAGAGAGTAACCCCGTGGTTTATTATTGAGAATTGACATCATGATAATGGAGCAATATTAGGTGGTCCCGGCGCAGTGCGCCCGAGCCACTAAGGGGTAGCCACCTGGCGGGTGGGCCCCGTGCGTTGTGAGATAGCGAGCGGGGCCCACCTGCGAGGTGGCAGGCCCCTAGTGGCGCGGCGCACTGCGCCGGGACCATCCAAAATTTTTCCCATGATAACGCACAACTTGACCTGAGCACAATTAATTCTTTTTATTAGACATAGAGAGAGAAGAAGAGTAACCCTATCATATATTATCAAGAATTTACAGTATGATAATGCACACATGACCTCAGCACACTTATCAATAAGGGTTGTTATTGTAGTTCCTTTTTTCTTATTGTTGAAGGGTTTTATTTCCTTGGTGCCAATAAATCCAACATTTCCCAATTTATGATCTTATTCAGCCATTAAATGAAATTAGAGTCATCAAATAGGTGAATCGAGTTAGGTTTGGAGCAGACTGAAAATGACTCTACCCAAATAAACCCATTTAATTCTTTTTGATTAATTTCTATACTATACAATCTAATGATTTAATCTCAACTTGACTCATTTTCAACTCATACCTGATCTAACTCAAGTTATTAAAAAACTTACAGATATTACTCAATCTAGAAAAACTCATGTATAAAAACTGAGGTGAGAATGCAGAGTGAAGAAATGCAAGATCAAGTGCGAGTGAAAAAGAACAAAGAGAGTCATAATTATAAACCCTATATGACCAATTTTATATTGATATTATATCTAAGTCTATTTATAACTCATCTACTTAATATAACTAATTCATATGACAGCTCATCTCATCATATGTGTTAAGAAATGGGTTTGTGACATGTGAGCATCTAGCGTTTAAAATGTCCTCCTCAATTTCTCTATCTAGGATCATTTAGTGACATTGCTATACTTTCCCTCCTACAAGCTCAGCCCAGAAACCTTTTATTCCACCCAAGAATAATAATTTCCAACACAACACTGTAACACGATTCTGTCATTGAACACACCACCCAATGATCTAACATGTTTTGATCTAACATGTTTTGATCCGCATTGAACACAAATTGATTCTGTCATTGTATAGGACCAAAGTTCAATTTTCAATTAGATGAAACGAGACGAGCATGAAAATTAGCAATAACACGAGTTGCCATCTCTACCAACCTATGAGCATTTTTTCTCTGTTGCGTTCTTTGATTCATATCATTGACTAATGAAACTCTCCATCCTAGCTATTTGATTTGGTCGTTGTCCGTGCAAAATGGCGCTAAGGATTGAATTTGGGGCACAGTTTCACTGCTAACATTTTGTAAAGGGCAATTTGATGGGTCTAGACTCTACTGCTATTTGCCAGAAATCTAGTTCAACAAATAACAACAGAAAGAAAATCATTGAGAAGACGTAGCCTTTTACCCTTAAAAGATTAGTTTCATAATCCTAGCTCTTGCTTGCGTGCTTTCAAAACTCTTCTCCTTGACTTCATTTTCTCCTGAGGACGGTTTTATTAAATATTACGGGCAATGAAATTACTTCGACAGGATATGGTGGTTGGTGGAACGGACACATCCTCCAACACAGTTGAGTTTGCCATGGCTGAGATCATGAACAAACCTGACGTTATGAGAAATATCCAAAATGAATTGGAAGCTGTGGTTGGCAAAGACAACATAGTAGAAGAGTCTCACATTCTTAAACTGCCTTACTTGCATGCTGTCATGAAAGAGTCACTTAGATTGCACCCGGCGCTTCCCCTGCTGGTACCCCACTGCCCCAGTGCGACCTGCACCGTCGGATGCTACACAGTCCCGAAGGGCTCTCTGTAACAGTCCAAATTTTGGTGTTGTAATAAAAAGCCTTCTATCTCTTATTTTTCTTTATTTTCTTCACGCATGGGCCAAGCTCATCCCACGCCTTCCTTTCTTTCTCTCCTTCTCGGCCCAGTCTGGCTCTTCTTTCCCTTGGCCCATGCGAACAGCAGCTTGGCCGACCCACTCCATCACTGTTCATCGTCTTCTTCCCCTGTCACGTGAGGAAACCCTAGCCGCCACCATCTCCATGCCGACGCGAGAAACTCGCGATTTCATCCAACGGCAAGCCACATGGCAGTCCCACGATCACTTCCCCTCAACCGATTCCGTCTTCCTCGCACGAACTCCTCTTGAAAACCCTAGCCGTCGCCTCCCTCGTCTCACACGCGATTCAGTCAAAGGAGAACGCGAATTCGAAACCCCTGTTCTACTCTAGCTGAAATCGTGAGTCACGGACGAGCCGTGACCTTACACGAACTCGTCTTCACCTGGGATTCACTCGGACGTGACCTAGCTTCCTTCGGTCACAGTGCTTCGTCGCCCGGTTCTTCCTCGGCTCGTCTCCCATTCCGTCCAGCCACGACGCCCAGTTTCCACAGGCCACGAGAAACAGCAATAATAGGCCAAGGAACCGCAGCCACAGTTCAGAAACCGCAGCCACAAGCCTGAACAGAGCAGCTTGGTTCACTGCTCGGTCGCGGACAATCCCTCGTCCGGTTTCGATCTCGTACGGACTTGGGTTGTTGTTGATCCGAGGCACCCACTCGCCCAGGCCGTGAACCATCTTCTCCGGCCACGAGCTGCTCTGGTTCGACGCGATCAACCTTGTCCGCCGCGGATTCAACCCATCCAGCCGCCACGCCGTCGAGCTCGTTTAGCTCGAGCCAACCGTCCACGACCCAGCCGTCCACGCCGTCGCAGCTTCTCTGTCAGCTCGCGCCGCCACCAGCTCGTGCTGTCCGCTCACGAACCTGCCTCCAGCTCACGCCGTCTTCAACTTGTGCCCTTAGCTCGCGTTGCAGTTCACAGGAGAGGAAGCCAGCTCGCCGTGCCTCCCTTTTTGCTTGGACCAGACGATCATAAGTTGTTTGCAGCTTCTGTGGAGCCCAATAGCTCCTGTGGGCTTGAGATAAGCCACGGTGGGCCTTGGCTAGCCAGTCCAGCCCATTAGAAAGCCCAGCCCACTCGCGAACAGCACAATTAGTCCATTGGAAAACTCACCGTCGTCGATTAACTAGACGCCAAAGCTTGGAATTAGGTGAGTTTGCTCCCTAACTCCTAATTAGGGCTGTTAATTGCTCTAGTAGCTTTAAATTGTGATGATTGGACTTAGTGGTTGGTTAAATTAGAGATTAGAGCTCGTTTAGAAATACTTATCGAAATAGGGGTAATATTGTAAATTCAATTTTAGGAATGGAGTGGTGAAATTGTACAATTGGAGGGTTAATTAGTAAATTGATATATTTAGAAATGTGAATTGTTGGTTAAGGTGGTACAAAATTGTAAAGATATTAAGTTTGGTCCAATTAGGGACCTATGAGTAATTTATAAATTTAATTAGCGGAGAGATTAATTGCTAATTAATTTAGTTGTGATAAACCATCAGTTAGTGGCGGTGGAAAATATGATATTCGCATTATATTGTGAAAGATAGGTTGATTATGTCATATTATAGCCTAATTTGGGTTTTTTGGGGTAAAAATGTAATTTTGGGAATTTTAAGGGCAAAAGTGTAAATTTGACAATTTAGTGAAAGATGTGAGAATTATTGGCTGTAATGGTACCGAATGATTATTAGTGAGGGATGGGATTTATATTCGGATAATTATGAGTAATTACTCTATTTTGTTTAATTAGGATTTAATTACATGATTTTAGGTAATTTGCAATATTTTGGAATTAATTCCAGAAATTGCGTGATTGGCTAAGTGGCTGCTAATTAAGGTGATGTCACCCGTAGTTGATCGAATCGAACACTTGGGATTCGACTTAAGGACCCGGGTAAATCCCTAATTTGTAGGTCCAGGCAGTCAATTTTGGTTATTTTGAGAAATTACCTCATTTTGTATATGACTTCGTTGTGGATGTTTATTTAATACTTTTGATTGATCGATTGGTTGAGATTGATTTATCAATTGAAATTGGATATTGATTGTTTCATAATGTGATTTATTTATTTAATTCTTGGTGCTCATTATAATTGATTTGATGTTAGATTATCTCAATATAATTGATATTGTGATGTTTATATCGAATTACTTGGAGAACAATCTATCTAAAGGGTTCAGAGACAGATCATGGGTTGCGAGAAGTGAGGATTAAATTAATTTTACGGGTAGGAACCCTAGAGTGAATATCAACCTAATTAAGAAGTAGGGGGCAAACTCGATGAGTTTATCTCATCTTAAAATTATTTGGTTCAGGTCCTAATATTGCAGCTCCCCCTCGAGGACCAGGTGAAGCTGGAGGTGCAGCGAGATGATCATAGTTGATTTAATTTTTGATTAGGAGATTTTATTTAATTGTGAGGAAATTATTTTCCGTATTTATCCTTTTAGTTGAACGAATAAATAAGGTTGATAATTTGTGAACCCTATTTAGTTATTTGATCAGTTTATTGATATTATTGTAATAAATACCTCAGGATTTTGATCGGGGTTTATTTAGCATTTTCCGCTGCATTTCTTCGTGTATTAAATCTATTGGAAGTTAATTTATTTGGTCGTCGATAACACCTGGGATTATTGAAAACTTATCGACTTATGTGGATGTCTTCAAGACTGTCATGTTCTCGGGTGCGGGGCGTGACAGCTCCTTGTTGATTTGGTATCAGAGCGGGGTTAAATTGGAGTGATAAGGTTAGGGTAGTTATTCCTGGGGTAAAAATTACTAATTAATATAATTGTTATAACTAATGTGCTATTTAAAATGCTTAGATGTTGCATGCATGCCTTAATTATATACGGTATGGGACGTGTATAATTAAGACATGAATGGGTATCAGAAAAATGCATAGTCTTATGTTTAGCCAAGTTGGCATGATCCGGACATGTGCAGCAAGGCCGGATGTTTGACATTGTATTTGTTTGATTGGGTGTTGTGGTCTTATGTCTAACTGAGTTGACACGGTATGGGACGTGTGCAGCAAAGCCGGATATTTGACCCTGTTTGTGATTGGTTACATAATAGCACTAATTAAAGATATTTGTAGCACTGCTGTGTAATCGCGTGCTTTTTGAAGCGTTGCTGTGTGATCGCACGCTAGCGTTGCTGTGTTATCGCACGCTTTATCTGACATTGCTGTGTTATCGCATGTCCATGGAGGCGTCGCTGTGTTATCGCACGCCAGCGTCGCTGTGTTATCGCACGCTTCATTATGAAATTGATGTATTTTATTTACTAACTTAAAAATTTGATTAGGCTGTAAAAATGAGCGGGGACGGAAGACCGCCGAGAAGAAAAGCGACTTTGGGTCGTTTTGGAGTAGGAGTTGAGACTCCCACTGATCCGAGGATCGACGTTCTCATGCAGTCTCTAAGTGATCTTAGGGACAGAATGGATCAGCAGGCCCAGCATCAGGAGGCTGCTAATGCAGCTGCCGCTGCCGCTGCAGCGAATACTGCACAAAATCAGGAGGCCACTATCGCAGCTTCTGTTGCTGCTGCGGTAGATGCTGCTGTCGCTGCTATGTTGAATGCTAACGCCGCTCCTCCTACTGATGGTGTCGCCACCCGTGTACGTGATGGGGTGGCGAATGTTGGAGAGATAGCTGTTCCTGTCCCAGTAGCCGTTCCCGACGCTAATGGCGGGAATGAAGAAAGAAGAATCCAGAAGCAAGTGGAACAATTCCTGAAACTGAAGCCCCCAAAATTCAATGGGGGAGGTGACTCGGAGGCCGCTACTTCGTGGCTTAGGAGTATCGAGAAGGTGTTCTCGGTACTGAGGTGCTCAGATGCTGATAAGGTAGTTTTAGCAGTGTATCAGCTGGAAGGCAATGCTAGCCATTGGTGGGACGCCATCAAGAATAATGTGTTTCCAGTAGGAGTAGCGCCGACCTGGGGCGCATTTGTGGAAGTTTTTAACCACAAATACTTTTCGAATGCTGCAAAGGATCAGAAGATGGTGGAATTCTTGGGACTTCATCAGGATCATATGTCGGTGACCGAGTACGAGGCCAAATTTGCTGAGTTATCCCGGTATAGTCGGAGGATTGTGGAGGATCCGGAGGACAGAGCCGTCAAGTTTCGAGAAGGATTGAGGCCTGACATTAAGAGTAGCTTGGCGCCTCTAGAGTTGCGCAGCTATGATGAAGTACTGAGTAAGGCCCTTACTGTGGAGAGGGACATAGCCGATAGAGCTGCTGCATCGGGGACACGTTTCGTTCCCAGTAGAGACGACCGAAGGTCAGGGAAGAGGCCCATGACTGGAAATAAGTATCCGATACCGCCCAATAGGAGGAATTTCAAACGACCTGCACCTCCGCCAGCCAACAGGTGCTATAATTGTGGCAGGTATCATAGACCTGGTGCTTGTCCTCGCACTACCGGAGCTTGTTATGGATGTGGCCAACTTGGCCATCAGAAGAGAGATTGTCCGCGTCGCCCAGCTGGGGCACAACCACTGCACCGTATGGGACCGCCAGCTAGAAACATCGCTCAGGGCAACACGGAGCGACCACCAGCTCAAGGGAGAGTATATGCTGTGAACCGTGCGGAGGCTCAGAATGCGAGTGGAGTTATCACAGGTACTGTCTCCCTTCACCAGCATGCAGCTTATGCTTTGTTTGATACTGGAGCCACTCATTCGTTTGTAGCTGCCCAATTTGCTAAGTTAGCCGAAATGAAATTGGAGCCATTAGGTACCATCCTTAGTGTGACCACCCCTATGAAAGATAGGATATTGTCGGTTGAGGGGTGTAAGGGGTGTGATATAGTAATCAGTAGTGTGAAAGGGGTTATTGATTTGGTTGTTCTGGGTATGCATGATTTTGATGTAATTATTGGGATGGATTGGTTGCGAGAACAAAGAGCCACGGTGGACTGTTATAATCAGATGATTCAGTTCCAGCCGTTGGACCGTCCTAGTTATGAATTCTTGGGAAGTAGAGGAGGCCCTTCAGTACCATTGATCTCATCTCTCGAGGCAGTGAAGCTACTCGAGGATGGATGCCAAAGTTTCTTGGCCACGGTAGTAGATATGTCGGACGAAGGACCGACAATTGATGAGATCGCCGTAGTGCGTGAGTTTGCGGATGTATTTCCTAAGGAACTACCAGGATTACCCCCGGAGAGGGAAATTGAGTTCGTAATCGAACTGGCTCCTGGTACAGAACCTATTTCCAAACCTCCCTATCGAATGTCGTTGTCAGAATTAAAGGAACTGAAAGTTCAGATGCAGGAGTTGTTAGACAAAGGATTCATTCGTCCTAGCGCGTCACCATGGGGTGCACCAGTACTGTTTGTGAAGAAGAAGGATGGATCAATGCGATTGTGTATTGATTATAGGCAACTGAATCAGGTGACGGTTAAGAACAAGTATCCTCTACCAAGGATTGATGACTTGTTTGATCAGTTGCAAGGAGCCTCAGTATTCTCTAAGATCGATCTGAGGACTGGCTATCACCAGCTGAGGATTAGAAAGGAGGATGTCCCGAAGACCGCATTTCGTACGCGATATGGTCATTATGAGTTCACGGTGATGCCGTTTGGGTTGACAAACGCCCCTGCTGCTTTTATGGATATGATGAATCGAACTTTCAAGGAGTATCTGGACCAGTTTGTCATAGTCTTCATTGACGACATCCTGGTGTACTCGAAGAGTTCAGAGGAGCATGAACAACACTTGAGGATTGTACTGACGACTCTTCGACAACACGCATTGTACGCCAAGTTCAGCAAGTGTGAATTCTGGTTAGGTCGTGTAGCTTTCTTGGGCCATGTGATCTCAGGCGAAGGAATTTCAGTGGACCCAGCTAAGATTGAAGCAGTGTCGGACTGGCCAAGGCCTACAACGGTGACTGAGGTTAGGAGTTTCTTAGGCTTGGCCGGATACTACCGACGTTTCGTGGAGAAGTTCTCGAGTATAGCAGCACCATTAACTAACCTTCTGAAGAAGGAAACTAAGTTTGAATGGACAGATAGGTGTGAGAGAAGCTTCCAGGAGCTGAAGAGGAGATTGACCACTGCACCAATATTGACGATTCCATCAGGTCCAGGTGGTTATGAAATTTATAGCGATGCATCTTATCAAGGATTGGGGTGTGTTTTGATGCAGCATGGACGAGTTGTGGCATATGCATCGAGGCAGTTAAGGCCTCACGAAAAGAATTATCCGACACATGATCTAGAATTGGCTGCAATCATCTTCGCTCTCAAGATCTGGAGACATTACTTATGTGGAGAGAAGTTCCCGATTTACACGGATCATCAAAGTCTTAAGTACCTGTTTTCTCAGAAGGAGTTGAACATGAGACAACGTCGCTGGATGGAGTTGCTGAAGGACTATGACTGCGATATATTGTACCATCCAGGAAAGGCCAATAAGGTAGCCGACGCCCTCAGTCGTAAATCGTCGATAGCGCACTTGATGGCGAAGGAGTGGCATCTTCTAGAAGAGGCGAGAGACTTCGACTTTAAGTTCGAGGTAAGTCATCTCGCGTGTCTAATGGCCACCTTACGAATAGAACCGCAGATTCAGACAAGAATTAAGTCTTTACAGCCACTGGACCCAACTCTTCAGAAGATTATCCAGGGAAGTGAGGATCAGAGGAAACCGGACTTCCAGATCTCCGAAGATGGGATATTAAAGTTCAGAGGAAGGCTATGTGTCCCTGATGATGCTGTACTTAAGGAAGATTTGTTGGCGGAAGCTCACAGGAGCAACTACAGCATTCATCCTGGAAGTACTAAGATGTATCAGAATTTGAAGCCGCATTATTGGTGGAATGGCATGAAACTTGATGTGGCGAGACACGTGGCTAAGTGTCTGACATGTCAGCAAGTAAAGGCGCAGCACTGCAAACCAGGAGGCTTATTAAAACCATTGGAGATCCCGGAATGGAAGTGGGAGCACATCACGATGGATTTCGTGACAGGGTTACCTAGAACTCAGCGAGGCCACGACGCGATATGGGTTATAGTGGATAGGTTGACCAAGTCTGCCCATTTCATTGCAGTACGTAAGGATTTTGCTTTGGATCGATTGGCTGAGTTGTATGTTCGACAGATTGTTAGACTCCACGGAGTACCAGTGACGGTCACATCTGATCGTGATCCGAGGTTCACAGCCGCCTTCTGGAAGAGCTTGCAGACTGCTTTAGGGACGAAGTTGCAATATAGTACTGCTTACCATCCACAGACAGATGGACAGTCTGAAAGGACCATTCAGACTCTGGAAGACATGCTGAGAGCATGTGTCTTGGACTTCAAGGGTAGCTGGGAGGATCAGTTACATTTAGTGGAGTTTGCATACAATAATAGTTTCCAGCAGAGCATTGGAATGGCTCCTTATGAGGCATTATATGGTCGTGCCTGTCGAACTCCAGTTTGTTGGGAGGAGGTTGGAGAACGAAAAATCACAGGTCCAGAGCTGGTTCAGCAATCTGTAGAAGCTGTCAAAGTCATCAGGGATAGAATGAAGACGGCTCAGAGCCGCCAGAAGAGCTATGCGGATAAAAGACGAAGGCCTTTGGAGTTTCAAGAAGGTGATCACGTGTTCTTGAAGGTGTCACCTAAAAGAGGATTGTCACGCTTCGGCAAGAAAGGTAAGTTGAGTCCTAGATATGTGGGACCATTTGAAGTTTTGGAGAGAATTGGAGCTGCAGCCTACCGTCTAGCCTTGCCACCGAATTTGGCTCATATTCACAATGTCTTCCATGTGTCGATGCTGAGAAAGTATGAACCCGATCCCTCCCATGTACTGAGCTTCGATGAGATAGAAGTTGATGACAGGTGTCGTATGTGGAGCGACCGATCAGGATTGAAGATCGTCGAGAACATCGCTTGAGGAATAAAGTGATTTCTTTAGTCAAGGTGGTTTGGCAACATCATGACACGGAAGGTGCAACCTGGGAAAGTGAAGAGGCTATGAGGAGCCAATATCCTTCTCTGTTTGAGGGGACTACTGATGTAAATTTCGAGGACGAAATGTCCTAAGGGAGGGAGAATTGTAACAGTCCAAATTTTGGTGTTGTAATAAAAAGCCTTCTATCTCTTATTTTTCTTTATTTTCTTCACGCATGGGCCAAGCTCATCCCACGCCTTCCTTTCTTTCTCTCCTTCTCGGCCCAGTCTGGCTCTTCTTTCCCTTGGCCCATGCGAACAGCAGCTTGGCCGACCCACTCCATCACTGTTCATCGTCTTCTTCCCCTGTCACGTGAGGAAACCCTAGCCGCCACCATCTCCATGCCGACGCGAGAAACTCGCGATTTCATCCAACGGCAAGCCACATGGCAGTCCCACGATCACTTCTCCTCAACCGATTCCGTCTTCCTCGCACGAACTCCTCTTGAAAACCCTAGCTGTCGCCTCCCTCGTCTCACACGCGATTCAGTCAAAGGAGAACGCGAATTCGAAACCCCTGTTCTACTCTAGCTGAAATCGTGAGTCACGGACGAGCCGTGACCTTACACGAACTCGTCTTCACCTGGGATTCACTCGGACGTGACCTAGCTTCCTTCGGTCACAGTGCTTCGTCGCCCGGTTCTTCCTCGGCTCGTCTCCCATTCCGTCCAGCCACGACGCCCAGTTTCCACAGGCCACGAGAAACAGCAATAATAGGCCAAGGAACCGCAGCCACAGTTCAGAAACCGCAGCCACAAGCCTGAACAGAGCAGCTTGGTTCACTGCTCGGTCGCGGACAATCCCTCGTCCGGTTTCGATCTCGTACGGACTTGGGTTGTTGTTGATCCGAGGCACCCACTCGCCCAGGCCGTGAACCATCTTCTCCGGCCACGAGCTGCTCTGGTTCGACGCGATCAACCTTGTCCGCCGCGGATTCAACCCATCCAGCCGCCACGCCGTCGAGCTCGTTTAGCTCGAGCCAACCGTCCACGACCCAGCCGTCCACGCCGTCGCAGCTTCTCTGTCAGCTCGCGCCGCCACCAGCTCGTGCTGTCCGCTCACGAACCTGCCTCCAGCT
Source organism: Melaleuca alternifolia (assembly GCA_019926035.1). Classification (NCBI taxonomy): domain Eukaryota; kingdom Viridiplantae; phylum Streptophyta; class Magnoliopsida; order Myrtales; family Myrtaceae; genus Melaleuca; species Melaleuca alternifolia. Next base: position 48,298 of record JAGKPW010000190.1, read on the forward strand.
CACGCCGTCTTCAACTTGTGCCCTTAGCTCGCGTTGTAGTTCACAGGAGAGGAAGCCAGCTCGCCGTGCCTCCCTTTTTGCTTGGACCAGACGATCAGAAGTTGTTTGCAGCTTCTGTGGAGCCCAATAGCTCCTGTGGGCTTGAGATAAGCCACGGTGGGCCTTGGCTAGCCAGTCCAGCCCATTAGAAAGCCCAGCCCACTCGCGAACAGCACAATTAGTCCATTGGAAAACTCACCGTCGTCGATTAACTAGACGCCAAAGCTTGGAATTAGGTGAGTTTGCTCCCTAACTCCTAATTAGGGCTGTTAATTGCTCTAGAAGCTTTAAATTGTGATGATTGGACTTAGTGGTTGGTTAAATTAGAGATTAGAGCTCGTTTAGAAATACTTATCGAAATAGGGGTAATATTGTAAATTCAATTTTAGGAATGGAGTGGTGAAATTGTACAATTGGAGGGTTAATTAGTAAATTGATATATTTAGAAATGTGAATTGTTGGTTAAGGTGGTACAAAATTGTAAAGATATTAAGTTTGGTCCAATTAGGGACCTATGAGTAATTTATAAATTTAATTAGCGGAGAGATTAATTGCTAATTAATTTAGTTGTGATAAACCATCAGTTAGTGGCGGTGGAAAATATGATATTCGCATTATATTGTGAAAGATAGGTTGATTATGTCATATTATAGCCTAATTTGGGTTTTTTGGGGTAAAAATGTAATTTTGGGAATTTTAAGGGCAAAAGTGTAAATTTGACAATTTAGTGAAAGATGTGAGAATTATTGGCTGTAATGGTACCGAATGATTATTAGTGATGGATGGGATTTATATTCGGATAATTATGAGTAATTACTCTATTTTGTTTAATTAGGATTTAATTACATGATTTTAGGTAATTTGCAATATTTTGGAATTAATTCCAGAAATTGCGTGATTGGCTAAGTGGCTGCTAATTAAGGTGATGTCACCCGTAGTTGATCGAATCGAACACTTGGGATTCGACTTAAGGACCCGGGTAAATCCCTAATTTGTAGGTCCAGGCAGTCAATTTTGGTTATTTTGAGAAATTACCTCATTTTGTATATGACTTCGTTGTGGATGTTTATTTAATACTTTTGATTGATCGATTGGTTGAGATTGATTTATCAATTGAAATTGGATATTAATTGTTTCATAATGTGATTTATTTATTTAATTCTTGGTGCTCATTATAATTGATTTGATGTTAGATTATCTCAATATAATTGATATTGTGATGTTTATATCGAATTACTTGGAGAACAATCTATCTAAAGGGTTCAGAGACAGATCATGGGTTGCGAGAAGTGAGGATTAAATTAATTTTACGGGTAGGAACCCTAGAGTGAATATCAACCTAATTAAGAAGTAGGGGGCAAACTCGATGAGTTTATCTCATCTTAAAATTATTTGGTTCAGGTCCTAATATTGCAGCTCCCCCTCGAGGACCAGGTGAAGCTGGAGGCGCAGCGAGATGATCATAGTTGATTTAATTTTGATTAGGAGATTTTATTTAATTGTGAGGAAATTATTTTCCGTATTTATCCTTTTAGTTGAACGAATAAATAAGGTTGATAATTTGTGAACCCTATTTAGTTAGTTGATCAGTTTATTGATATTATTGTAATAAATACCTCAGGATTTTGATCGGGGTTTATTTAGCATTTTCCGCTGCATTTCTTCGTGTATTAAATCTATTGGAAGTTAATTTATTTGGTCGTCGATAACACCTGGGATTATTGAAAACTTATCGACTTATGTGGATGTCTTCAAGACTGTCATGTTCTCGGGTGCGGGGCGTGACACTCTCGGGTTTTTGTCAACGTGTGGGCGATACATAGGGACCCTTTGATATGGAGCGACCCGCTGGAGTTCAATCCTGAGAGGTTTTTGCATGATAAGGGCGATTACAGTGGGAACGACTTCAATTACTTCCCTTTTGGGTCTGGGAGAAGAATATGCGCGGGGATAGCGATGGCCGAGAGGATGGTGCTGTACTCGCTTGCCACGCTCTTGCATTCCTTCGACTGGAAGTTGCCGGAAGGAGAGAAGATGGATCTACAAGAGCAGTTTGGGAGTGTCATGAAGAAGAAAATGCCTCTAATGGCTATTCCTTCGCCAAGGTTCTCTGATCCTCACCTTTATGAATGACTACCATGCATGTTGGTATGGTTCCTTTTTATAACTTTACGTGAATAGAGGCAGGGGGAAAACTGCATCTACCTATCTTCAAGTGGTTGATAAAAAAACTATCTATGCAAATTTATTTGATCACTTTTACATGTCGCAGTAATATATGTTTTTAAAGTAAAAAAAAAAGTCTCATGTTGCATCACTTTCTATCCATTATCCATAGAAAACCGACTGATAAATCTCCTTGCCCATTTATATCGATGCCTATTTGCCATCTGATGTATGAAGCTACGTGAATGTCATGTGCAAATACTTAGTTTTTTCATGTGGAGTAGCTTGTCAGCCAATTAATTGCACGATAATAAATGAAAAAATAAATAAAACCTGTGAAGTTAGCTAGCTTTAGTTATCAAGCAATCCTAAACATGTATAGTATAGACGCACTATGTAATGTCAAATCTGCACACTATTAAATGCGACAATCTTATGATCATAGCTTTTTCTTTATAGGAAAATTACTTTAGAAAGTCGGAGATACTTACCTTAGCTAAGTTAAAAATTTCATGGAGAAGTGAAACGATATTTCTAAGTTAAAAATTTCATGGAGAAGTGAAACGATATTTGATGTGCTCATTCTTTGAAAGAGCTTTTATCATGAGATGGCCTCTTATCATATATGTTGCTATAGACTCAAGAGTCTAGATTTTGAATAAGCGAACATTGATATCGTCCTTACATTAATTTTGTAGTGGTTGGCCAAAATATAGCCTTAGCACATATAATGATGCCCACCACCTCATGTTCACACAAGCAATAGTTTGGCGAACACTTAACTTCTCAAGGTCGACTAGCTGCTGGGGCCAGGCAAGACTCAACATTGGGTCTCGAAGATTTTGCCCCATCCAAACCAGGTCATTTTGTCGAACTTGTGGCATGAATCAACTTGCACTTGACCATGCGAAATGTGCTGAGATTTTCTTTCTTTCTTCTTTTGTTATTTCACTCGATGAACAAACAACTTGAAAACAAGTTTAGAGAATCAGCGGGACGAGCTTACAAATCTAAGGAGAGTGCAGGCAAAGCTCGACAAGCAATAGATGAAAGTCTAGATGCATTGAATGACAATAATTGAGATCGATTTAGAGAATCGGTGAGACAAGTTCACGAATCAGAGGAGTAGTGATAAAGTGCATGCAAAGCTGCCTTGTGCACACCGAGCTAATATGGGGCTTAGTCTTTATCGACGTGCCTATTTTATTTTTTAATCTTGTAGAAGAATACATCGAGAAATAATGAGTGCACAAGGGGAATGAAATCGCATAGAAAAATTCCTCTTTTTGCAAGAAGCCAAAACTTCTTTTGCCATTCAATCTAATGGCAAACACCTCGCACTAATATAGAATTTTCAATTTTGCTATTGCAAGATCTCAAATAAGCACAAAAAGATAATGTCATCAATACGTTGATGGATGTCACCGGAAAAATGAAAGATAACTTGAATGCAAGAAAAGACATGAGAGATATTTGTGATCGGCCAACACTAGATGTGGATGCTTGTAGTGTGGGACCAAAACCAAAAGCAGTTTATACATTAAACAAGGAGCAGAGACGTGTTCTTTGTCAGTGGTTGAAATCTGTGCGCTTTCCTGATGGATATGCTTCGAACCTTGGGAGATGTGTCGACTTGAATGAATGTAAGTTGACGGGTCTGAAGAGTCATGATTGTCACATATTTATGGAGCGACTACTTCCTATAGCGACGAATGAACTTCTACCAAATTTCGTATGGGGCGCTATTGCAGATTTAAGTAATTTCCTTCATGATATTTGCTCGACAATGTTGTCAGAATCACACATGGAGAAATTAGAGAGAGATATTCCAATTATACTTTACAACCTAGAAAGGATATTTCCTCCTTCATTTTTTGATTCAATGGAGCATCTCTTAGTTCACTTGCCTTACGAGGCCAAAGTTGCAGGTCCCGCACATTTTCGATGGATGTATCCATTTGAAAGGCGGAACCCTTTTTTTATGTAGATATTTTGAAACTTACTTTATTTTGTATTATGTTCTGACAATCTTCAATTTCTTTCCCTAGGTTCTTATTTCATTTGAAGAAAAAAGTGAAGAATAAGGCATGTGTAGAAGCTTCAATTTGTAATGCATATATTGTGGAAGAAATGACTACTTTTGCATCATATTATTTTGAGCCACACGTCCAGTGCAAAAGGCGGAGAGCCGGACGAAACGATGAGGGCCCTATTGACCCCAAAATGCAAACCATTCTTTATATTCAATTATCTTGGTCGGCCAAGCGGTGTATGTCAGTATCGTTACTTAACAGGGGAAGAATGGCAGGCAGCCCATACATATATTTTATTGAATTGTCCAGAGGTTCACCAATATTCGAGTAAATTTACAATTGATGGATGAGCATTTTTCTGGATTTGAACCATTCACTTTTCGTTTCACAACAAATGCTAAAGATTTCGTGGTAATTTTTTAACAGGATATTTGATACTTCATATTCTGGACTACCGCCAAATGAGTTTGATAGTTTGTGCAATCAACAATTTGCAGCATGGTTCAAAACATATATAAGTTGCTTCAAGCTAGCGTTGCATTTTCATGGTTGATTAACCTACTTAAGTCATGTGTTGCTAATATAATTCATCGATTGACATTGCGGTTCATCATGTGTAGATCCAAAGTAATCCTGATCTAGTTGCAAAGCATGAAGTGCTCTATCATCTGTCCATGGGTCCAAAATGCCGATCACGAAGTTGGCCAGGATATTTCATAAACGGGTATAATTTTCACACTCAATCCTATGGAATGAGCAAAGTATCAATGAATAGTGGTGTGTGTGTGCAGTCATCCAATGGTGGCAGCTTAACATATGATTTTTATGGCTTGTTGGATGAAATCATAGAGATAGTGTACCCCGGACCATTATTACGCGTTGTCTTATTTAAGTGCAAGTGGTTTGACCCCGTCAAAGGTATGAAGATTCATCCGAAGTATAATTTGGTTGAAATCAATCAGAAAAAAAAAGTACATGAAGTATGAACCATTTGTATTGGCACAACAAGCAATTCAAGTATATTATGCATCACATCCTAGTTTAAAGAGAGACAAAACTGATTGGTTGGCTGTTTGTAAGATAAAAGCACGAGGTAAAATTGAGGAACACTGGAACGATACAGCATATCAACAGGAGATAGTGTGTAACACCACTGCTGAACACACTGAGGAATATCACATTCCAACCTTACGAGATCCAGATGGGGCAATGATAGATGTCGATGCACTTGAACTCCTTCAACCAAATGATGAAAGTTTTGATAATGATTCATTCGATGAAGACGCAGAATTTGAGACACAGGATGAGGACGAAGATGAAGACGACGATGAAGACGAAGAAGAATACGAAGACGAAGATGAACATGAAGATGAAGACGAAGATGAAGACGACAATGAAGACGAACACGAATAGACCTTGTAGATTTTCTTTTTTACTTTTTATCAAGTTTCGACTGTATGTTATATAGTGCGCCTTTTCAATAGATTTATCAACATTATTGTTATAATATGTTAATTGATTATTAATTAACAGGATTAACGTTAATTGTTTTTGGCAACCATGAAGGATATTTTAGTTATTAATTAGCTACGACCAACCGTCTATCCATTGCTAATTAGCGACGGATATCATCTAGTCCATCGCTACTTAGCCACGAAACAAACGAACATCAGTTGCTAATCAGCGACTGACAAGCAGACGCCGTCGCCAATTTGCGAGTGTAGTGATTAACCATGACAAATTAGCGACGAACTGATGATAACCGTCGCTAATTAGCTACAGACAGTGTTTGTCTGTAGCTAATCAGTGACAACATGGCTTTTTGTCGCTTATTTACGATGATTATGATATGACAGTCGCCAAATAGCCACGGTTATTTCTTAACCGTCACTAACTGGCGACAATTTTTGTATCGTCGCTACATAGCGAATGTACTGATACCTTCACATATTAGCGATGAACCAAAGATGTACATCGCTAATTAGCTACAGATATGGTTAGTCTGTAGCTACTCAGTGACGACATGCTTGGTCGTCGCTAATTTTCGACGGCTAGGTTTTGTCAGTCGCCAAATAACCACGGCTAATTCTTACTCGTAGCTAAGTAGCGATAGTTTTCATGTCGTCGTTAAATAGTAAAAATGATAATAAAATGATAGTTTTCATTTTCGATAGTAAAAATGATAATAGTAGCACCGATCTCTCTCAAAACTGAGTAATTTTTAATAAACTACGAGAGTTGCCTATATAGAAGATATCATGTAAGTATTCCTTAATATTACATAAAACCCATAATATTTCTTCATGATCCGTGCTTTAATTTTAAGTAAACTCTCAGTATTCGAATTGAATATCAGTATTACATTTGAGTAGTGTACGATAATCGATTATGTAAATTAGTTTAATGGTTGGTCGATATTGAATGGGAGTCGCTATTATTATCACTTAATGATCCGTAATTCTCAAGCGAAATCGAAAGATTCTCTCCAAATCTTGGAGATCGGCTAAGCAGACTACGAGAATCGCATCCGTACATCAAATCATTCCCAAGTGTTTGCTCAGTTTTTCGTGTCCTCGAAATAATAGAGAGTGTATTGATTACCTTTGCATATTAGCGACGAACAGAAGATGTGTGTCGCTAATTAGCCACATACAATGTTTCGTTGTAGCTAATCAGCGACGACAATGTCTTCCGTCACTAATTAGGGACGGCTATTTTGTGTACCGTAGCTAATTAGCCACATACAGTCATGTCGTCGCTAATTTGCAAATTAGTGATTATGTTCGCATATTAGCGACAAACAGAAGCTGTCTGTCGCTAATTAGCCACATACAATGTTTTGTTGTAGCTAATCAGCGACGATAATGTCTTCCGTCACTAATTAGGGACGGCTATTTTGTGTACCATAGCTAATTAGCCACAGACAATCATATCGTCGCTAATTTGCAAATTAGTGATTATGTTCGCATATTAGCGACGAACAGAAGATGTCCGTCGCTAATTAGCCACATACAATGTTTGGTTGTAGCTAATCAGCGACGACAGTGTCGTCCGTCACTAATTAAGGACGGCTATTTTGTGTACCGTAGCTAATTAGCCACAGACAATTATGTCGTCGCTAATTTGCAAATTAGTGATTATGTTCGCATATTAGCGACGAACAGAAGATGTCTGTCGCTAATTAGCCACATACAATGTTTGGTTGTAGCTAATCAGCGACGACAGTGTCGTCCGTCACTAATTAGGGACGACTATTTTGTGTACCGTAGCTAATTAGCCACAGACAATCATGTCGTCGCTAATTTGCAAATTAGTGATTATGTTCGCATATTAGCGACGAACAGAAGATGTCTGTCGCTAATTAGCCACATACAATGTTTGGTTGTAGCTAATCAGCGACGATAGTGCCTTCCGTCACTAATTAGGGACGGCTATTTTGTGTACCGTAGCTAATTAGCCACAGACAATCATGTCGTCGCTAATTTGCAAATTAGTGATTATGTTCGCATATTAGCATCGAACAGAAGATGTCTGTCGCTAATTAGCCACATACAATGTTTTGTTGTAGCTAATCAGCGACGACAGTGTCGTCCGTCACTAATTAGGGATGGTTATTTTCTGTACCGTAGCTAATTAGCCACAAACAATCATGTCGTCGCTAATTTACAAATTAGTGATTATGTACATATTCTAGCGATGAACAGAAGATGTCCGTCGCTAATTAGCCACATACAGTGAGCATATGTAGCTAATCAGCGACGGACACGAGTTCATTGTAACTAATTAGCGACGGTTTATTCTTGTCCGTCGCTAAATTGAGCATAAAAAATACAATCGGTCTCTCTCTCTCCTGTTTCACTTTGAAGTCAATCTCTCTGTCCCTCTGGCTGTCGCGATTCTCCTCCAACACACCTTCCACCTCGAACCTCCACCGATCCGCCGATCGTCCTGATCTGTCGCTCAACCAAGGCCTCTCCTAATCCACCCTTCTCCCTATCAGTTGCCCTTGTCGACAATTTCCCTAACCCTCATGCGAAGAAGCTAGGGCAAGGTTTGAAATCGAGCTCGGCGAAGTCGCTAATCGTCCGAGCCTCCTCGGCTGCCGATCGACGTTGGCCTCTCATAATCCACCCTCCTCTGATCATCAGATTTTGTCTCGGGGGTTTCCCCAAACGGTCACACGAAGAAGCTAGTGCAGCCGAGCTAGGGCAAGGTCAAGTCAAAGGTCAAATCCGAACCTCTTCGCATTATAGGGTTTCGATTCGCTTGGGTTGGACGCTTCTTGCCTCGCGCTGCCCGGTGGTGTGGTGTGGCCTCCGACGTCGCTGCTAGGGGTGTCGTTAGGGTTTCGCCCGGTTCGCCGATCTGAGCTCGGTGAGTTCCTGCTTGCTGCGATGTGATTTTGCTGGATTTGTGTTTGGAATTTGGTATGCACTTCAGCATCTTGGAAAAGGGAAAGAAGTGCTTGTGTGATGGGTGTGCGGGAAATGCTTTGACTGGTTCGTCGATGTTTTCATGATCTTAGCTTATTTGATGATCATGGTTGGTTCTTGTTAATGTTATGATGAATCATGTCTTATGTGTGGAAAAGCTTCGATTTCACGTGCAGAGGGCTGAAGTGCTCTTATTGGTTTGTCGCTGTGGTTTTTTTGCCAATTATTAGCTTCAGTCAATTTCCATTAATTGGTAGTTTGTTTATATACCCGACCTTATGCATGTCTTGACACAGAATATGGAATGACAATCAAAGGGGTGTCATATTAGATTAACATCATTGACCCGTGATCTTATATCACACTAGATAGCAATCTTGTCAAAGTTGTTGGTTATCAGGATATGAGTCCATATATATATATATTAAAAAGATAGAGAAACTTGTGATCTGTTTATAAGCTTGCCAAAAAGACAACAATTTGATGTTGGCTTCAATTAGTAATGTAATCCATAACAATTTCAATCCACACCTTTAATTAGTAATGTAATCCATAACTGATTTATTTATTGTATGTGTTTGTTAACGTGCAGCAGTGAAGAGGCAGCAAAACAGAAGATCACGAAGTTCGGCTGTGAAGTTGAGGCCTCATTCTGGTTTGCTACAATTGTCTCTTAATAGCTAAGAACAAAAATGGTAAGCTGGTTGAATATACATGGACAATGTTTGTTGATTGATATTTGTCTAACCTTTTAGTGTGATTACAGAGACGTGGAGGTGGTCGTATAGGAGGTGCACGTCAGCGTACAGGTCCCGTGAGAATAGCCGATTGCACTTCCCCTTCATCGGGCTCATCCCCGACCCTTTGGACTTCCCCCGCACTTTTATCTAACCCTCAACCAAAAGTTGGCAATGATGAGGGACATACTGGACACATTGGCACATCATCCGCTGCACCTATAACGGAACCATTCGGCGGCCTCTCATTGGACCCTACGAATTTGCAAATGACCGGCCAAGTTTATCAACGGCGAACTGAATTGAATGTAGAACAACCTTCTTCAGCGGAACAATCGACACCTTTACCTTCTTCAGTGGAACAATCGACACCTCCAACTGTAGAAGAGATACAATCAAATGACGAGGAAAACATGGTTGAAGATTCAGATGGTCGAAAATTGATAGGACCATATGGTGATTCTTAAGTAGACGTGTTTTTTACTAGTATATGTGAATTTAGGTTGGCTGTTTTATATATGGGATGTCAACTAAGCACATAGACACTAATTTTTACAGCTTCACAAATGGGAACTATGTTGTGAGGGAACTTAATGGAATAATCAACGATCATTGGAGGGGGCCTTTTCTTACATATAGCAGCACTCCACAAGACGTGAAGACGTTGTGGTGGGATGAGTTCAAGGTAACTGATTGTTATTTGATTTCATGACAAACTAAAACATTATTCCAATAACATGATTTGTTTTTTGGTCCATTGTAGCGGCATTTTTGGTGGGATGAATCCGTCGATAACGAGATTAGGAGAATTTTTCACAAAAAGGTGGGTGATCACATGAGACATGCGATGAATAAAGCGAAGACAAGACAAAGGAAGCCTTACTTTATTACAAGTGAACATTGGACAGAAATTATGACAACTTGGGGAACTGATAAGCATAAGAGCGCGAGTCTCAAGAATAAACAAAATCGAATTTCAAGTTCTAGTGAAGGGTCTGCCACATATGCTGGGGGGAGTATCAACATCGGGGAGCACAAAAAAAGATTGGTCAGTCCATTTGGATTTTATGTATGTTAATTCAAGTTGAATACTAATTTATGTTTATATTTTGTAGACGAAGGAATTGGGGAAGGAACCGACAGCCCTTCAAACATTTGAACGGACCTTTCAGAAAAAAGATAAGACGTGGACTAGTGGTCGGGCAAGAGCTATTAAGGTTTGTGAATTGGATCATTTTATATTAATGTTAACAATAATTACCATATTGTTATATGAAGATACTTAATTTACATAATATATTGCCCATGTAGGAAAAGTTTGATGACTTCTGCTCTACACAAGCTAGTGTTGGTGAGGGTGTTGGGCCGCCTGATCAAGAATTTGATCAGACGGCATTATGGGTGAAGGCATCGGGTGGGGTAAAAAGAGGAAAAGTATTTGGGTTGGGATCCTTGTCTAGAGAAGTTGCAAGAAAGGTATCTGCAACGTCATCCTCAGGTGCATCTAGTACAAGGAGGGGTCAGGAGGATTCGAACATGGCTGAAGAAATGAACAAGTTGAAGGAACAACTTGTACAAAAAGATAAAAAAAAATTGTGAAACTCGAAAGAAGGATGACACGTATCTTGCGACACCTGGACATCTCAGACGATGAGTCTGATGATAATGATGATGATGTACCTCCCTCTAACCCGATAGACGAAGAGGACAATGGTGATGAGAGGCCTGTTGATGCTGATGTTGATGGGAATGGCGGCACCTCATAGTCGCTAACGATGAGGTTACGTCACTAATTTTTTCCTTTTTTGGATGATGGAAATTTACTCGTCCCGGGGTTGATTAAATTTTGCTATAAGAGAACTTTCAGTTGTAACTCTCTCTCTCTCTCTCTCTCTCTCTCTCTTCATATGCAAATGTCAGTTGCAGTATTAATGTACATTTATGTCTCCTACTGGTTGCAGGACGAGCGTTGATGCTGTAACAAGCCCATGTACATTAAACTAAGGGAAGTTTTGGCACCACCATCCATCCTCAATCTGCAACTATGGTGTTTGAGCTTTTTGGTAAGACCATAGTTTAAATGTTTGCTGTAGTTGTAACATGGAAACATAATGGGCTGTTCCTAAGCAATTTGAATCTTTGTTGTATGTTATGTTGCTGTATGAGATGATGAAAATGTGGTTGGCTTGCAAACATGTGCTATCCTTTGCAATTTGCTTGAACAATAGATGATGTAGTACATCTCTTGTGCTAGGAAGGTTATATCGTAAAAGATTTATGTTTGCTGGCTTTTGTAGATCAAACATGTACTGAAGGATGGCTAAATACGATTTATAGTGTTGTTTGCATTTTAGATGATCAGAGCACGATCATTTATTAACATGTGACAATCATTGTATGATTGTTTTATATGATTTGATGAATATACATCATTAGATGCTTATAATATATTGTCTATGATCAGTTTTTTGACATTAGGTGCCTAAGATGAAAGCGTCTTGAAGTGCCTTGAAGTATGGATGCAGAATTGAAGATTTTGATGAGCCACATCCTTTTGAAGATCTTTCAGTTTTTTATATATAGAGAGAGAATTGGCATTTTGAACTGAATTTGAATCAACTCAGTTGGTCATTCGGTGGTTGTTTTTGGATATTTAGCTTATTCTTGTGGATAATTTTGTTGTTACAATGTATATAATTTTCATTCAGGTTTTAATATGGATGATGTTATTTAGTGCTATCTAAATGATGCTATAAATTCATTGCTCCTATTAATTAGATATAATATTAGAATGTGATCAAATAATTCGTCGCAAAACAGCTGTAGCAAAATCCAGTTTATTGAATTCGTGGGACGCGTAAACCGAATTCTTATGGAGAAACGACGAGCAAATTTATTACAAATTCACAACATTAGCTACACTCATATCCGTCGCTACTTCGCGACAGACAAGCAAAAAATAGTGTAATTAGTGACAAGCTGTATAGTGACGAACATATGCATATTCGTAGCAAATTAGTGACGGACAAGATAATGCCGTAGGTAAATAGCGACGAATTGAAATTCGTCGCTAATTTACTACGGTCGACAATCGTGGCTGATTAGCGACGGCCTACAAAAGTCGTCGCAAAACGTGGCGATGGATTATCCTATGCACATGGCTATTTGGCGACGGCTATATGCAGTCGTGGCAAATTAGCGATGACCATCTGTTCGTTGCCAATTATGACGACATGAGATGTTACTTGAATTTAGCGACACACTTAGTGACGACATTTTACGATGTCGTAGTCGCAAATTTGCAACGACGTTTGCTACGACTCTTTGTCGTAGTAAATTAGCGACGACTTTTGTCACGATCGATTAACCACGACATTTGTGACGATATTTACTTTGTCGCAAATTAGCGACAAACTCACATATTGTCCGTAGCTAATTTTTGTGACGACTGAATATCGACAGACGTATTGTCGTCGCTAATGTCGTCGCAAAACCATTTTAGCGACGACATTTTGCAGATTTTCCGTCGCAAAAACTGTAGCTAAATTACAGTTTTTTTGTAGTGTATAGTTTTCAAATATATATCTTATAATTGCTCTTTCCCTTTTCGACGCATAGTTCGGTTCATTCTTGCTCCCTTCACCATATTAGAAGCCTGCCAAGAGCTACTCATGTCCAAATTCTCTAACTCTAATGACCATTGCCTACTCTCACTAGACTAGATCATTACAGGCTCACTAGTTTCCACATGGTTGTTCCTCAAACAAAACACCTATTGGAGCCGGTCTTACTTTGATATCATACTGTGATGCCCTGAATTTACTTAGTTGAGATACTATCCATTTGAGCCTATTCCATATCGAGTCTCGGGAATATTGTTTAGTGTATAAGTAGGCGCTTTTTCAAGAAGTCACCTATCTTGATAGTGCTTATTTCTGAGCACGTTTAACTTTGAAATATTGAAGTTAAGCATTGCCGCTATGCCAAAAAAATGCCTCCATGAATTAGTTCTAGTTTATACGTATCTCAATATATTTATTTGCTCAATATAGGTCGATTCATTCCTATCTCATTTTTCATTTTTAGAAGCCTATCAAGAGACGGACGTTGTCCATACTCTCGGGCTTCGATGACCAATCCCCACCTTCGTCGGATCGAATCATCAATCGAGGGGTTGATGTGACATTGTTTAAAAAAAAAGCAGTCGGCAAGGTCTTGCCATCTTGGGGCGAAGCCAAGGACTAGGGGTTCCCGAATCCGCTCTAGGATGTACACCCGCAAGTGACAAACCAAAGCGGCTAGCATTTTTCGGTAAGTCTCTATCAACGCCGTCCGTCGTCTCTGACCAAAACGATTGGGCCGTGTTGTCTCTGCCCAGAAAAGGAAAATGAAAAAAAACCAAGTGATGAAGTTCAGTGCGTCACCAAAAAGAACATACATATGACGAAGTTTCAAGAGCCTCTTCTTTTTCTTATTCGATCATTCTAAAGTCGTACCAGAAAGTAGGAACTGCGATGCGCCGGCTCTGTTGCAATCACTAACCTAAATTTGATTTCTTTGTTGCGTCAACCATCGATTGTATCGACATAGAAGCCCCCGATTCTTTGGCAAGATGATGGTTACATCTGCAATTTTATAGTTACGAGAAATCATTCAAGGGTTTCGCTTCTGGATAAGCCTCCACTTGTGAAGATATTATGCAAATTAGGATGCATTTATTCGGTTAAATTGTATGATAGAGAATAATTATTTGTACCGCTTGAAATAATTAATTAAAAAATAATTTTTTCATTATCAATAACAATTAATATCTAGTTTTTTTTGGATAATTACACAAACCGTCACATTAACGATTTTTTACGGCAACTTGTCAAAATAACTGCAATGAAATTTCACGCGAGTATTTATAATTAAATTAATAAGTTTGGAGAGTTTATAACTAAATCGACATCCATATTTAGACCGGAATTTGTAATTTCTTATGCATGGAAGTGTGGAACTTTTGGGTGCTAGCAATGTAAGATAAAAAGCTGGGGTGGACCATGTCAGGTGGCTTCATGCAGCGGCCCGTCCTACCTTACGTAGAGACAGGGCAAATTACGGTCGTCGGCATACTCCATTCACGTCCGCCCAAATATCTCAAACAAATTCTGGAGAAAGAGACCACAGCCACAAATTCTGCAGACAGACACCACAGACTCATTCTGCCGTCCAAAGGATAACGAGAACTTTTATCTCCACACGTTTTACCCCTGCTCAGTACAGATGTTCAGACCCTTTCACCGCAGCCTGCACGTCA
>JAGKPW010000191.1:0-15000 GCA_019926035.1 Melaleuca alternifolia
TCGGCGACGAGTCTTGGGACGGCGCTGCCCATTGGTCGAAGGAAGATGATTGGGGACTACCGCGTGATTGGGAAGTGAGGCGTGACATTATGGGTGGAGGCATCGAGTAGGATAAAAAAGAGGAAAAAATATTTGGGATAGGATCCTTGTCAAGGGTATACATAACGAAAGCTACTGCAACATCATCCTCCAATGTGGCTGGTTCAAGGAGGACACAACTTGAGAGCAAATGACCCAAGAATTGAGCCAACTGAAACATTTACTTGTAGAGAAAGACGAAGAAATAAGAGTGGTCAAACAACAAATGCAATTGATTTTGTGACACCTCAACCTGCATCATGATGAGGTTCCTCCTATACCTCCCACTAATCCAATAGGTGATGAGCACAATGATGATGAGATTGTTGTTGCTTGTGATGATTTTGTCAGTCCTTGCTAGTTAAAATTTTCAAACTTGGGTTAAGCTTGCTTCAGCATATTCTATGCCAAAAGTGCAATTGGTCCAATATGTTCCTGCCTTGGAATGAATTACCACCATGAGGTTGCTTAAGTAGGTGCTTTAAAGTGCTCAAGATTATTTATTCTCTCGTTATGTGTACACTTGCATATTTCATAATTGATGGATACACTTGCATAGTTCGCATTCATTACATTTCCATACCAAAAGACATGATAAATGGTAGGTTAGGTAGAACCTGCCTATTCCACTAATGTGATAATTCATGATTTTACTTAATTGAAATTGCAAACGCGGCAATTCGACGACCAATATTCAATATCGTCATTGAATTCGCTTATAACATATTTAACCTCGTAGTTACTGTATGCAACTACGAGCCATAAATCAGTAATTTATTTCTTATTATACAAGTACCATCTTAGTCAATTAGAAGGACTTCCGACATCTGGTAATCTCATTGGTCTCACATATACTATTTGATATAGTTTTCATATAGAATAAACTTAGTAAGAACAAAGGATGGATAGAAGTACTCCCTAGAAGCATTTAGAAACAAAATTAGGCGACAGATAGCATGTAGACTAATGCTACTAATTATGGGCAAAAGAAATTATACATCTTTTTTAGGAAATGAAGGTAAATATATATTTTTATAATCTTATTGCGGAAAGAAAAATAATTATCACTATTTGGAAGTAAGTGGTTTCTTTGGCAATGATATCTTTTAAAAGATGTAATAGGTGTTTGGTACTTTGTGTTTACCGATTGATTGAATTGAGGAGAGTACGAATAGGGCTGAGCACAATGGATCGGCCAACCTGGGAACACCCGGACCGGACCTGACCGGCTGGGTGGGTCCGGTTCTTCAGAGTTTTGATCCGGTCCATGAATCCTAAAAGTGTAACCGGTTCCCGGGCAGTCCAATTCCTAGTTCCTAGGAGGGGGAGATCGGATCGGACCACCTGGACCGAAATTAGAAGCCATCCAATTTTCCTTTCTTTGAGTTCTCTCCATCTCATTATCTCTCCCATTTCATCCCTTAGGCCTTACTCCTTGTTAGTCAAGAGTCGAGACTTAACGCTTTAAGTAAGTCTACGTCGATACGCCCATCGTCTCGCTCGCTCTCTCTCTCTCTCTCTCTCTCTCTCTTCCTCCATGATCCCATTGGACCTCCCAATAACTAGACCAGACCAGTACAGTCCAGTTCCCCTGTCCTAAATCTCTCTTCTAATCATCTCCTCAATGGTTTCATGAGTTCTAAGACTACCATCGCTTGCGTAAGGGACATACTACAGATTAACTCACGGCCAGTAACACAACGCAAGTTTCTATACTTCATTTAGGCATTTTATCGAATAGTTCATGTGCAATTTAGAAAACGAGTTCTAGATTCAACTCTACATGATTCAACGCTTCATACACGGCCGAAACAGGGGAAAACAGAGCAAGCAATGTCCTCGCCGGCGAGGGTAGCTACCCCACAACGCTTTGCTTTGGAAATGTCCTCGAGGCTTTGTCCTAATCATTGGCTTTGCACGTAAGCAACACAAGCAACATATTTCTGAACGGAGACCGGTGGAGTGATTGCAGCGAACATTTAATCTAGCCATTATCTGCGCCAACTAATTCATGTCGCTTGGACAACCTCTTCGAGGAAAGCAACAAGTGCTCCAGCATCTCGCCATGGTTCATCAATGGGCAAGGGTTGCTAGCCATGGCCCTCCCTCGCGGCATTTGGCAAATTTTGGAAACCCAAGAGCCCCAATGACGTTGCCGCACGCCCCCGAACTCCTTCGACTGGACCATCTTTATCTCTTTCATCTTGTTCCTTTCTCTCCGTCGGTGAGGGTCGCCGACCCATGGCCGGCGTGGCCGGGGGTCGATGACCCCCACTGACCGTCCCCGCCCTCGCCGGCGAGGGTGGGTAATGGTGGCGAGGTGCCCTCGCCTTGAAGTAGCTGAATCGTTGAAATCAGAAAGTCAACTTGGGTCGTGTCCTTTGGCACCTCCGGCGAGCCATGTCACTTTTTGGCGGAAATTGGCACTTAAGTGATCGTTTTCTCCGATTTTGCACTTAAGTGATCCGGCGGAAAGTTTTGGCACTAAAGTGAGCATTGTACACAAGTTATGGCACCTAGTGTTCTTTTCCCCATAATCATCATTTGAGAGAGAGAGAAAGAGAGAGAGAGAGCTTACTAGGGATAAGCTCTATCCTAGTAAATCGCTGATCCTATACTTAATTTTATGCAAAGTTAGAATATGTAAGACTTGCTTATTTCAAAAAAGGTTTTCAAAGATGCGAGTGAGATATGGTTATTGATGCTTTGCCTAGCAGGCATTACTAGAGGCTGGCTTTAAAGCATTTGAAGGACTACCACCGAAGTATGAAGGGCTTTATAAATAGGTAAATATTTAGTCATACTTATTATTGATGTCGTCAGACTGGCACAATTTGTGTTTAACATGCTTCTAGACCAAAAAATATAGTCAATGGTAGGTTTTGTTGGAATCGATTTTTTTCTATATGTGTGACTATATACATCCTCTTGGTGATTACTTAATTATTTGAGAAAATTAAAATCCTAATTGTTAGATTGCTAATAATTTTGATTGATGGGAATATGGATGGCAATTTCAGGATATCGACCGAGGCTACTCCATGCATGGGATAAAACCTTAAAGAACATAAGTAAACCTCTATGAATTGCCGAAAGTTTAATCATCATATCGAGCTCATGTCTTTTTCTAGATTAACTCCTTCATATACCAGGCACATTGTTTGATATGTACCCTTATGCAAGAATAATTATGCTCGACAGTTAATAATAGGTCATTACAAGCGTTGCACATAAATTAAAAACATATAACGTAAGTGAATAGTAATATAAAAAGACGAGCGAATGACATAGGAATGAACTAAATTGTGCAACACACGGTGGGGATGGTGATTATAAGATATGTATGTGAAAATTAGAATCAACTTACAAAATACGGCAAGCTTTGTGTTGGAACTCCAAGATTAAGTATGCTCAGGTTAGAACACTAACATGATGGGTGATTTCATAGGAAAGTACCCGTTTCAATAAATAAAATCATTAAGCTTGGTATAGGACAGGTTACAATAGACAGCACCTCGAGTGTGTTGACGTCGCCATTATCCATCTAATATGCTATTAATCAGAAGAAAAGTACAACATCGTTAGAGTTGATACTTGCTTATTACCTTGAATGAACAATTTCTCGAGCAAATCACTGATTTGATCATTATAAGATTAGAGTGCCACGGTACAGCTCTTGTTGGATTATATTGGTATTACTACTTATGGTTAAGTTAATTATAATTTACACTAATTGTAATTGTATTCTCACTCTATATACAGAGGGCTTGTACTCGTCATCTACGGTTGTACAATTCTTCTCTCTTCCATCACAATTCTCAACTTAGTATCAAAGCAGAAGATCATGAGTACAAATCTTTCTAAATCTATTTACTTGCCTCCGCATAAAATATTTTTACCCTTAATACTAGGCCAAAGTCCTGTCTAAGCATGGAGGGAGTATCATTTTCATCTAATAATTTGAGTTTTTAGAACAGTTGACAGTGATTTCGCAAAATCACACGTGATGTCATAGCATAATCTTAAATAAATTAAATGAAAGCATATCATATCCATTGCTAATTGCCTTAGAAGAAAAGACTTGAGAGGTAATGCAAGGGAGTCATTGTGAGGCTAAATAACGAGAGCTAAGAAACAGGATGCCTGAGCAATTGAATGGTCAGATAAATAGGCAAATATATTGGCCATGCTCATTAGTATTGAGGATATACTTGAAAATTTTCATTTAATACACATTTCCATAGCAGCAAGTATCATAAATGTTAGGTCTAGTCAAAATTGTTCAATCCTAAAGAGGGGTGGCACATTTATTCATTGATGAGTATTTCAAATTTCAAGAAAAACCGACTACCAACCTAAAGATGTCATGAAATCATTGCAAATGCGGTAATTCGACGATATTTGACATGGTTTGTTAGATGTCCCGATTTATCCTCAAAAGCATGCACGTAAAAGTCCAAATGTGTTAATTAGTGTTAATCTCGCACTTCTATTCTAGTATATTCATAAGTAACGACTTTTCTAAGATAGACATTGTGACAGCAACCGAACTTATCTATCTCTTATCAATTTTATTGTTTGGTATGTTATTCCTACGAACAAAAAGAAAGAACATGGGACAATTGCCGATTGAGTCCTCAACCTTTTGCTACTTTGTCGATTTAGCTTAACCTTTTTTTATGCCAAATAAGTCCTAAACATTTTGCGACTTTGCCGATTAAGTCCTTCCGGCGGATTTTGGCCCGAAAATGCTTACGTGGCGACGGCGTGGCGCGATCGAACCTCGCCAGCGACGACGTGGCAGCGCTGGTGAGGTTCGGTGGCGCCACGTAGGCATTTTCAGGCCAAAATCTGCAGGAAGGACTTAATCGGCAAAGTTGCAAAAGGTTTAGAACTTATTTGGCATAAATAAAAAAAGGTTTATGACTCAATTGGCAATTGTCCCGAAAGAACATTGTATGGACAAAGGACACCAAAATTTAACTCTTTGAAGTGTCTTATCGACGTTTGTGATAGAAGCCTACGAAGAATGCTCAACAATTTGATAGCTTATTTCGTTGAATTTAATCAGATATGGAAGTTTGCCTTTCCATGAAAGCTTGTTACATCACATCATCTTGTGTGTCAAGCTCGCCATTGCTTGATGGTCATATTAGTGTCTCATGTTTAACTTGATCATCACTCGAAATTGATATCACTTGTTTCATTAACAAACAAAAAAAAAAGACCTAATTGTGTTAGAGATAAGCACATAATACGAGAAAATAGATGGATGCTTCGTGTAACAAAAATTTATTTCTCTCGGCGACCGAAAAAATTTAGGGAAGCTCACTCCCTACAACGAGCTCATAACCGATTTTACACGAGACACTAGAAAATGAAGCTAGTTGCCCAAAAGCAGGCCCTATCTTGCATCCCTTCATTTGTTCTATGGAGATTGGAGTTTGCTCTGCAAATGGGAGCTCCATGGCCCAGCATAGAGTTTTTGCAAAAGTCACTCCCTTCCTTGGTCGACGATCAAGAAAGGGAATGGAGCCTCGATTAGACTTCTTTTTTATGGAGTCTCCGGCAGGCTAGAGCACACCATCCCCAAATAAAGCCATCAACATCTACGATAAACAAGCGATGGAAACGTTAGATCAATTCCAAATCGACCGTCGCGATGATATTGAGTTGGAATAAGATGAAAGTAGCTGAGCTAACAAGATGTTACTTGAGGAGATTCATACCTTTGACGAGACGAAGTCGTGCGAGTGGTTTATTTTGGTGAATCATTGATAGAGCACATGATGGTGAATTTCCTATTGAAATTAGGAGTGCTTTGCGTATATGGACCATAAGTATGTGATGCAACAAATCAAAAACAATTTAATTGCATCAATAGGTACTCTAAGGAGAAGATTATGGAGGTCGACGGAATAACTTCACCAATTGCTAATGGAGATGGTCATATATGAGGAGAGCGGCGGGATTGTGCCTTCAAAATGAATTGGATATTGAAGCTTGGAGTATCAAAAGATGATACATGTATAAATAGGCAAAGAGTTGGGCATTCTCATTACTGATGGATACACCTGCATATTTTACATTCATTACATTTCCAAACCAGAAAACATGATAAATGGCAAGTTAGGTAGAACCTGCGTATTCCACTAATGTGAAAAATCATGACTTTACTTAATTGAAATTACAGACGTGGCAATTTGACAACCGATATTCTATACCGTTATAGAATTCGCTTATAACATACTCAACTTTGTAGTTACTCTATGCAGCTAAAAGCTCTAAATCAGTAATTTATTTCCCATTATACAAGTACCATCTTAGTCAATTAGAAGGAATTCCAACATCGAGCAAACTCATTGGTCTCGCATGTATTGTTTGATTTGGGTTCGATGTAGAATAAGCTTAGTAAGAACAAAGGATGGATGGAAGTACTCCCTAGAAGCATTTAGCAACAAAATTAGGCGACAGATAGCATGTAGTACTAATGCTACTAATTATGGGCAAAAGAAAACTGTACATCTGTTTTTAGCAAACGAAAGGTAAATATATTTTTATGATGTTTATGTCTTTAGCATGACAACTTGATGGAAGAAATGATGGAGGAAAGTGGGATAAATGGCCGATACTACTGGAAGGATTCCTCCTTAGATAATAGGTACGATAACTGGTATTGTTGTGATCGGTTTAATAGGTATTTTCTTTTGTGGTTCATACTCTGGGTTCATCTTTGTAATAATCTAATAATAAGGTGAACTGAGTTGGAGACATGAAAGCTTAAGAAGGCAAGGATCCTTCTTAAGCTTTCATAATATTTTATTAGAATAAATAAAAAAATAAATAACTTTTCCCGATTTTGAAAAAAGAAAGTTCATTACATTTTTTTATAATGTTTTTGAAAACTTCATTAATTGATTTAGAACATCTCTCGGAAAAAAAAAACATTATCACCATTGGAAGTTTATGGTTTCTTTGACCAAGGTATCTTCTAAAAGATGCAAAATGTGTTTGTTACTTTGTGTTTACGGATTGATTGCATTGAGGAGAGCAGGGGAGAGCTCAAATCAAAGTGGAGAGCAGGGGAGAGCTCAAATCAAAGTGCACAAACAAAAGTTTTGTGTATTCCACTTATGTCACGATTGAAATTGCATTGTTAGTTATGTTATTATATGAGGTTAATGAGCATAATATGATACTCTTTGGGGTTTAATTTGATCCACGACTAAGGGAAAAATTACTAAAAAAGTCTCAAATATATTGCGATTGCGTTAATATAATTTTAAACGCCCATTTCCTAAATATATAATATTTGTGCAAGTTTAGTCCATCCAACCAATTTATACCAACCGATGTTGATATTGATAATTCTTAATATTTTTTCAAATTAATTATTTAGTCTTTTCATTTTTTTTCTCTATTTTTTCTCCTTCATCTTCTTCCTCTAGTCAATTATCAGACCTCGACGACTGATTTAGAGGCAGGAGTTGGCTAGTGATGGCAAAGACGAGCCTCACTAGGGGACGGATTGGGGGAGGCACAACCTTGCTAGATTGGGGCGGATGTGCCCTTCCCAGCCTCTCACGAGGGCTTAAGGCTCACCGCAATTGCAAGAGTTCCTATTCTGTTTTATCGTCATCTTTGTGTCTCATGCTATTCTTCAGAAGATCAAAGTCTGGGAAATCATAAGCTGTCGCGACCTCCCCGAAGGTGCACCACCTAGGGGTTCGGCTAATGGATTGCTAAACCTAATTTAACTCGAGCTCTCCCAAGCTCATACCAATTCACGACTTAGGTTTCAATTTTTAACATGCAAAATTGATTTCAACTGGAGTCGCCACTAATCTATTTATGGTGGGTCGATTAGAAACCCATGTAAAATACTGAGAGTAGTACTTTACCTCTACGAACTAGAGATTTTGAATTCAGAGACTTGAGAACCTATTTCTTCTATTTCAAAAATAATTTGCAGGCAGCTTGAATTGATTTTTATCTTTATTCCCTAACATGCATAGTGATCACGCGGGTGCGCAAACAATTATTTAAATGCTCAAAGAAACAAAACAATGAGCAAAGCAAGAAAACAAGATAAAGCAAATAAACAAAAAAGACTCTTTTTGGGGGTTTTAAGGTGTATGCAATGCATGTAATGGAAGACTAATCTTATATGCAACTATCTTAATGCAATTCTAAATTTATAAAAAAACTAATTATCTATAGCTAAATAACATCTAATTTAGACTAGGAATTAAACCACGTTAATCCCTAATTTAAACTAAAATCTTATGTTAACCATGGATAATATTCTTGAATATGAAAATTAAACTAATATGCAAATGCATGAAAGTCTAAACCTAATGACATGACCTAACATGGCTTAAAACATGCAACTCCTAAATTAACTTGGACTAAAGGACATGCTATTTAACTAAATGAATTAAATGAAATGCAAAAGGGTATTTTTTAGACACTTTTCTTATTTATTTAATGAAATTTAGAATTAATTAAACTAATTAAAATGTGAAAACCTAATCTAACATGATTCCTAAGTTATCCAGATGTTATGTTCTACCATGACGAATTTG
Source organism: Melaleuca alternifolia (assembly GCA_019926035.1). Taxonomy (NCBI): domain Eukaryota; kingdom Viridiplantae; phylum Streptophyta; class Magnoliopsida; order Myrtales; family Myrtaceae; genus Melaleuca; species Melaleuca alternifolia. The sequence goes on from JAGKPW010000191.1 coordinate 8,664, forward strand.
TATGCAATTCGTAAATGACATGCGATTTAACGTGCCTAAACTAAATATCATGCAATGACTAATAATGCAAACTAAAAGAAAAGACATACATGTGACATGCATATGAATTTTTTTTGGATTTTTATTGAATTTGAAATAAAACATGAAAACCTAATTTAAACATGCAAATTATATTTAAAATGTAATCTAATCATGCTATGCGATACCACCTAAATGCGATTTAATCTAATCATGAAAGTGCAAGTCTATCTAACATGTAATTCAACATGGAATGCAATTTTTGGTACTTTTTTAATAACAAAAGAAACATGTCAAATTAGACAAATAAACCTAACACAGAAATAAAATCTAAATTAACCAATGAAAGCTCGCAAACAAAATCAATAAGTTGATCTTAAGCCTTAAAGATCAAAATATCAATTTTGTCGATTCCCACACAATTAATTACCTCGTCTAAAGCCTTATAGACGAAATAAAAAATTGACTTTTGCGGTTGCGAATTGGAAATTGATTCCAATTGATAAACTTATTACCTAAAACAAGCAAATTAAACAAAAATAAAAACATGAAGAAAATAAACAAATCAGCATAATAAAGGACCTTTATTGCAGAAAATTAAAAACAACAACAAAAAAAGAAAAAACCTCCCTACATGACTTGAGAATTACAACGAGCCCATGTGCTCGAGCAATCTCAAAACAAAGCGGTGGTCAAACGTTTTTACTCTCGGTCACAATCCTCGGGAGGACTCAATTGAGCTAAACAACCACGGAACTCACCTTTGAAAGATGAAAAGCTGCAGTCACAGGCTGCTACAAGCAAGTCGTCGAAGAAACGTCGCGGATCAAGCTCTCAGGCGAACTCTTTTCCTCCCTCTCTCGCCTTCTCTCTCCCTTTTTTCTCTCCTCTGTTTTTCTGCTCTCCTCAATGTGGCCAAGACCCCTTATTTATAGGCGAAATGAACAGTCCTCTCCAAGGAAAGGAGAAGATTTCCTTTCCAATTTTATGTGATCGTGCCGATTCGACAAATCTTTCAATCCCCTTGATTTTCCTTTTCTTATTTCTTCAATATTGTGTGAATATCATCAAATTTTCTTGCCCCCATTTTGATCGAATCTGGCTCAATTTTATGGCTTTGTTCAAGATGTTCCTTCCAATATTATTTATTTGCCAAAATCCACACGCAATCAACTCACGTATAATCTTGGCTGAAAAAATCTACCAAATTGATGCACATATCTCCCTAAAGATTTTTTTTGATTATGTGATAAAAATTTAGGTGTCAACAATAATCATCATTTGAGAGAGAGAGAGAGAACTTACTTGGGATAAAGCTCTTTTGTGGTAATTTGTTTGATTCGATACTTGAAGTTTCAGAAACATCTATAGAATTGTGGCATTGGACATTACATGTCTTGTCCATATACCCCTGAACATAATGGGGTTTCAGAAAGAAAACATCGGCATATTGTAGACCTTGGTCTCTCAATGCTTTATCATGCCAAACTTCCACTAATCTACTGGGTAGACTCCTTTTTAACTGCTATCTATGTCATCAATCATCTTCCTACAGTGACTCTGCAATCTGAAATAGTAAACTCTATGGTCACAAGCCTAGATATGATTTTCTGAGGGTCTTTGGTTGTGCATGTTTTCCATGCATTAGATCTTATATGCACAACAAATTTGATCCACAATCTTTACCATGCATTCTTCTGGGATACAGTGACAAACATAAAGGCTACAGATGCCTTGTCCCAATCACTGGCCGAGTTTATGTTAGTAGACATGTTACATTTGATGAGACATCATTTCCCTTTGCTCCGAGATTATGTACTGCTTTTCCTCCACTCACTGTCCTATATAAGACATGGCTTACTAAAGATATGTTCTTGAGAAAAGTTGTTTGTTCTCCATCTTTACCTCCTGTTTCTGTTCCCAGCCTTTCTCAATCTCGATCTATTCCATACATTCCATCCACAGAGCTTGAAAATTCAAGTCTTCTTTCTAGTCTTCCAGATAATGTGCCTTCTGTTGTCTCACATACTTCTAGTCCTCATACTGAGTCTTCTTCTTCTCAGCATCATGCTGCTGATATTTCCTCTTCTTCCAATCCACTAGTTTCCTCAACTCATCCAATGCAAACCAGACTTAAGTCAGGAGTTGTTAAGCCTAATCCAAAATATGCTTGTTCAATTGACTATTCAGTTCCTTCTTAACCTAAATCAGTAAAGTCTGCCCTAGCTCATGAAGGTTGGCATAGAGCAATGCAAGAGGAGATCGATGCCTTGCATACAAACAAGACTTAGGTGTTAGTTCCACAAACAACTCAGATGAATGTTATTGGTTGTAAGTGGGTTTTTAAAACCAAACTAGCTGCTGATGGGAGTCTTGACAAGCTTAAGACACGGTTAGTTGCAAAAGGTTATCACTAGGAGGAAGGCATTGATTTCTTTGAGACTTTCAGTCCGGTTATTAAACAGGCTACCATTCGAATAGTCCTCTCCCTTGCAATGGTGCATCACTGGCCTATCCATCAATTGTATGTCAAGAATGCCTTTTTGCATGGCACACTGACTAAGACAATTTACATGGAGCAGCCTCCAGGCTTCATTGAGTGCCTTAATCATGTTTGTCTCCTGAAGAAATCATTATATGGTTGGCGTTAAGCTCCACGGGCTTGGTTTGAGAAATTTAGTACTTTTCTCTTGGAGTTTGGTTTTTCTTGCAGTTCCACCGATCCATCCCCCTCTTTGTCTTACGGACTACTCATGCTACCATCTTGTTGTTACTTTATGTGGATGATATCATTCTTATTGGCACATCTCCTCAGCTCATTTCCAACCTCATTACTGCTCTTAGTACTACTCTTCACATGAAAGATGTTGGTAGTCTTCATTATTTTTAAGGAATCAAGGCCAAGTATACTTCTGATGCGTTGTTTCTTTGTCAAACAAAGTATGCTCTTGATATTCTCAGTCGTGCCAATATGAAAGATTGTAAGCCAATCTCTACCCCTCTGTCTCTCACATCTATTTCACATTCGATGATGCTGTCTTATTGTCTAATCCTCTTGAATACCAAAGTCTTGTGGGTAGCTTATAGTACCTTACCATCACTAGACCCGACATTGCTTTTCTACCAATCATTTATGTCAGCAAGTGCAGCATCCCACAGTTGGAGATTTCCATAAGTTGAAGTGTGTTCTTCGCTACATCAAAGGTACTGCTCATCTTGGTATGTTTCTTCATTCTCGTAGCTCGTTGAACTTGTATGGATTTTCGGATGCTGATTGGCCGGTTGTCATACTACAAGACGATCTACTACGGGCTATTGCATATTCCTTGGCTCTAATCTCATTTCATGGTTTGCTAAGCAACAATCTACTGTTTCACGATCCTTCACTAAGGCTGAGTATCGTGCCCTTGCATCTACCACTACTGAACTTACTTGGGTTGGTTTTGTCCTTCGTGATATAGGCATTTCTTTGCCTTCTTCTCCTCTGTTATTTTGTGATAATCAATCTGCAATTGCAATCACTTCCAATCCTGTTTTACATGCTCATACTAAGCATGTTGAGCTAGATTTCCATTTTGTCCGTGAAAAAGTTTCATTAGGTGCTCTTCGACTCCATTATGTTCCGAGCTCTCGCCAACTTGCTGATATTTTTACTAAGGCTTACTCGCGCCCCTCTCACTTTTATTTTCGTGTCAACCTTGGTCTCAGCTATCTACCTCCACCAAGTTTGAGGGGGGATGTTAAGCATATTCATCATGCTGAAGATTGTTGCAAGTCTAAAACAGAGCAACGCAAGATCAGAGGAGACGAGTCTCGGTTTATTGAAGAAGGTTGACTAGTGGCTGCGGCTGACTGGATGTATTGACTTGAAGAATGCAGAATTGAAGAATGACTCTACGAAGACTTGATTTGAAGGATAGACTATATTGACACATTCTTCTTACTCTTGATTTTGTTAGTTAGTTCTTTGACAGCTGTATTCAGTTTTATACTCTTTGTAGTTGTTGTTGTAAAAAGCCTATATATAAAGGCTGATAATAAAGAGAAGAGTGTGTGGTTGTTCAGATTGAATGAACTGAAGATGAAGATAATGCAATTCAAGGCAAGTCCATATTCTCTCTATGTCTTTGTCTTCATCTTCTGCATATAGCTAGATCGTCTTCTTTCAGAGTAGAGTTAGAGTGGTGGCTATGGTTGTCATATTTTCGGAAGGGGCTGAGTTTTGTGGGCTTGAAGGGTTTTGTTGAAGGGAACTTTTCAAAGAGAAGGGAGATTTTTGGGGGTTGTTAAGTGAGTTCGAGGGCGAGGGAGGAAGCCTATTTTTAAGTTCTTAAGTTTATGGTTTGAGATGTGCATTTGGTGGGGAGAAGTGAGAAATATCTGAGACTAGAAATCTAAAGAGAAAATTGAAGCTAAGATACAAATGAAGAAACGATAGAATCTAACGGTCCGGAGTGCTTCGATTAATGCTATTACTCTATTTAGCTAGCCTCAATTATCAATAGAATTTATTATCGATTTGAAAATGCACTAAATTGTAACGTTGCCATTTTGATTTTTCCCAGTCCTTGATTGAACTTTCGGCTACCAAATTTCGGAACACTAAAATCTAATATCGCTTTTTCAATTGCATAAATAGTCAACATGAAAAAAAAAAATCTTATGTTGGGTGAATTTTATTTCGACCCTTTTTCACTTTTGGCAAGGACGTCTTAAAGTTTGAAACCCGACCAAAAGATATCTCCGAATCGCATTCTAGACGAATTTTCAGGATTATTTTTCTTAATTTTCCATTAAAAAAGGAAAAACAATATACACAAAATGTACGAAAAAATAAACCTCAAATGACAGCTGTGGGATTTGAACCCACGCCCTTTCGGACCAGAGCCTAAATCTGGCGCCTTAGACCACTCGGCCAAACTGTCTTATGGTTCGTTGTCTTGGCATATTAGATAATTAAACAAAGTATTATCACAGGCATTTTTTCCCATTCGATATAATTTATTTATCAGATATTAGGCCAAATAATTTCCAAAGTTTTATATAATACACAATGTGATAGCTAAACCTTCAATCCATTTTATCTGATCCTAAACTTTATTTGAATATATAATACCACCTTTGAATTTCAAAATTTATTCAATATCATCTCTAAGTTTTTTAGTCTATACTCAATTTGGTCTTTAAAATATACATAAATGTTCAACATTAGCCTAAACTCGAAATAAAAAAAAATTAAGAACTAAGTTGAGCATGTAATTAAAATTAAGGGGCTATCTACATCATTATTTCATTCATGTCGGATAAAACAATTCAAAGATAATGATACTCAACCACTTCTAGCTACACCTTTAATCCATTTAATCTAATCCTAAAATTTATTCGTATATATAATACCACGTTTGAATTTTAAATTTATTTAATATGATCTCTAATTTTTTAGTTTATACTCAATTTGTTCTCTAAATTATATAGAAATATTCAACATTATCCTGAACAAGAATTAAAAAAGAAAGAACTAAGTTGATCACATCATTAAAATTAAGGGGCCATCTACATCATTATTTCATTCATAACGGATAAAATAATTTGAAGATATTGATGCTCAACCACTTTCTTTATACGCCTTTCCAAAGTCGTCTGCGACCAAATTTATACTCAATTTGGTCTCTAAATTATATAGAAATGCTCAACATTATCCTGAACTCGAATTAAAAAAATTAAGAACTAAATTGAGCACGTAATTAAAATTAATGAATCATTTGCATCATTATTTCATTCATAGTGATAAAATAATTCGAAGATAATGATGCCCAACCACTTCCTTTCTACGCCTTTCTAAAGGCGTCTAGTACCATGTTGAGTGAGAAAGACGGGTGGTGGGAAGCTTGATTCAGTCGCAAGACGTCATCAAATTATTGAGGAAAATAAATAATTATTCAAATTATTGGAAGATTAAGCCCTTTTGGTCATTTGAAAATTTCTCAAGTGCGGTAATCAATGAGTCATGAGAAGGAGAGGTGCCGGCGGGTCGGTTGACCTAACTTTTTGGGGGCCAAACTTGTAATTTACCATATCGTCTCCATAACACAAGCACAATGCACTAAATTTAATATAAAAAATAAGTCCACTGTGTTTTTTTTTTCTTGGCTTGGTTGGTGTCTTCATCAAATCTCTATATTGACCTAAAAGATTCCTTATTGATAAACTATATGCTTATATATATTTATGAACGATGAAAATATTATTCATCATTTTATTTTGAAAAATTATTATTTGATGAAGATGTTTTCTTAATAATTCAAATTCTACCAAGCAA